>VZTL01016283.1:14218-28277 GCA_013400535.1 Scopus umbretta
TAGTGTAAAAGCAGTATTTGTAATTTGCAGTATATTCTTAATCTGTGAAGAAAGATACAGGGCTTTTAACTAGATTTTTTTTCTTTTTTCTTAAAATATCTAGTTTGATTTCTGAACCTAAAATAAAATAACACTATTTTTGAAATATCTATGGTGACCTACATCCCATAAGCAGAAATATTTCAAAACAAATGTTTTTTCAGTGAACTCTATTAACACACAGGCATTCTGTGCTAGTCAAAGTTTAAGTTGTGTTTCCCTTCAACAGTAGAATGTGTCTTTGGAGACACAAATGCAAGAAAACTTGCATTTTGCAGTCTTTGTTCATCTACTTTACAATCTATTCAATACTTATTAGAGAAAGGTGTGTGCTTGATATTGACATAAAAACATCAAAACTACTGCCTGCAATTAAGAAATCCATCCTCACTACGTAGCTAAGTACATAATGTGGAATGAAATACAGCATATTAAAACAAATTTTAAGGAAGAGACTTGCTCTCTCATTTACACTAATTGATTGCTCAAAGATTTTAAAATTGGACAAAAATTTAAACTTATGTAAGGCCACTGCTGTCTAACTACTGAAATGTAAATGAGAAGCTGTTTTACAAGCTAATTATAAAGGAGCACTATAATTCTGGACAGCAGGTAATTTACAATGTAATGGGAGGGCATAAAAAGTCTTTTGACTGACATCGCTCCTTTCACTATTACTAGCCTCAAAAACTGCAGTTTTGCTGCAAGCAAGACAACACTGAATATTGTCTTAATAATGAAAATGTTTTATGAGTTTTCAATGACAATTTGAAAGGTTCTCTGAAAAGCAAGTAAGAAATTATAGTACAGAACAGAGAGATTTGACTGATAGCAGTGCACACTGATGCACCATGAAGGCTGATCTAACTACTTTCCGGTGTAACTTTGCCTCTTATGCATAATTTAATGTATATCCCTTATGAATGGAAATATTTTAAAGGACACTTACGTTGCTGAATATTCAAAGAGACCATAATAAGGGTTAAACATCTCCTTGGACAAGAGAAAAAACCATTCTCTGGCCACACCTCCATAGTCAAGTCCTTTTTCTGACTCAAATTCAATCCAGAGCCTGGCTTTTAGTACATCAGGTCTCTTCACAGACATGATTCTTCTGTAGGACTCCTCAAAAATATTATTTCTGTGTAGCTTCATCTCAAATCTGTTTGGTATATCAGCCTATGTGAAAGGAGATTATATTATACTTGTTAGTCTCAATAAGTAAGTCTTTAGGCAAATTACCCACCAGTGGTAACGACTAAATGACACGTTAGACATCTGATGTATAAAGTTTCCCCTTATTTTTGTTTCCCAGTGCTCTCTGGGTCTACAGGTTGATAACATATGGTGAACTAGGTAAGTTCCAGTATAGTGGTTCATAGACTGCTATGATATTCAATAAAACAACAAGAAAAGTAACAATCAAACAAAAAACAAAGTGAGAAAATGATTGATATTACTATGCTCCATTTTAAGGGCATTTTAGCTTAAAATGGTAACAAATGCATAAGATGCATGCAACCACTTTACTCACATATCTGTAAAGGCCAGAACAGTTTCACAACAAGAACACCTACAGTACCATACACACAACAGAACTGAATTGCAAAGATGTAAACAAAATGTTTTAGAATTTCTGTCTAAATAGGAAGGAGCCAATGCCCAGGGAGCTAAATTCAGAAAAGATAGAAGAGAACTGGGTTAATCTGTAGAAAGACGACTGGATGAACACATAAACATGACTGTTACAGCCATGTACAGTTTCCCTGATAAAATTGACTTGAAACAACTGTTTCAGAAGGTTTGCTTTTTCCTGACAACTGAAGTGCTTATTGTGTGCAACCACGGGTCAAACTGAAGGTGAAAATTCAAGGAGCTGTCAATAAACGAGCAAAGACACTGGAAGTCACTCTGCAAATTACAGTTGGTGTTGCCAAGCCTGTTTACTGTTAAATATGAGTCAGTATCACATGCAAACTAATACTGAGTGCTCTTTTATGTTAAAGATGTTACTGAAAATACTTTTTTTCACACAACAAGAACACTAGAAGCTTGTGCCCAATCCAGCACAACTGTGGGCTCTGCTCTGCCGACTTGTTCCAGCTCTGCTCTTCAAAGTCAACTGCTGAAGATGAAGGAGAAATACCAGTCCTCAAGTCTATTTTCAACCTAAACGCTTGTAAACTAACATACCAATAAGTCTCAGTTGCAATGGGAAATAGTGAATCATTGCTACCTCCTTTCTGCCTCATCACTTTGATCTTGCATTTGTACCGAAAAATGTGAGTCTTACAGATTTGTAAATGTTTTTGTTGATAAATCAATCAAATTCAAACTTTTCTCCTTTTTTTTTATTCCTACTTAACCCCTCTAGGAATAGCACAGTCAAGAAAAATTGGCAAGTGTGTGACAGCAAGATACAACACCATTCTGTATCTATGCTTGAGATAGTCTGTTGTTTCTCCCAGACACAGTGTAATTGATTCCAACACAAAGCAGCACGTTTCTACTCACTGGTTTCTTTAACTTCTTCCGGAA
This sequence comes from Scopus umbretta, assembly GCA_013400535.1. Classification (NCBI taxonomy): domain Eukaryota; kingdom Metazoa; phylum Chordata; class Aves; order Pelecaniformes; family Scopidae; genus Scopus; species Scopus umbretta. Next base: position 16,796 of record VZTL01016283.1, read on the forward strand.
ATAGTCATATTTCTGTTTGAACTCCCTGGAATATGGAACTGCCTATCAGGGAGAGAATCATAAATACAGATCATTCCAGCTATTTAGCAGTTTGATATTCCAATATTATTTAAACAAAAAAGAAATTTAAAGGCATTCTATCTATATATGTATGCTATAGGTTATCTAATAAAACCCACCATGCATGAAGTACAGCAGCCAAGATTTTCACATTTCTCACTGTGTAATTTGAGTCAAAAGGTATGAAAACTTTTGACCCAGTTCTTCTGTTTATCAGCTACTTACCCTCAGGTTTTTTTCTTCTTTTAGGAACAGAAAAGAACAAAAACAATTTTAAACACAGACAAAAAAATTTGGAAAGTATTGCTGCCATCCACATGTCTCATCAGGAAGTAATGAGTGTGCCGTATGGTACTGAATTTTAAAAATTACTAGTGTTACCAGAGAATACGGATTTGCACAGCTCCAAGTGCTAAGCATTGTTACGTGCTTCTCAAAAGACACGAAATTCAAAGAAATTTTAAAATGAACCTAAGAACAATTTAAGAGGCTCCAGTAAAGCTATGACATTAACAACAAATGCTGTTTGCCCTCCAAAAAGTGCAGGACGCAATATAAACCTACACAGCAGAGTCAACTAAGCAGGGGAATGTCCATGGCTAGAAATCATCTTTTCAGTCCAATGTGAATGAATCTAATTCTTAACAGTTACCAAACTATCATCCAACTCTATCAAAACTAATTTTAAATTACTTGTAATGAAAATATACACCTTCATAATGTCTTTCATCCAGAAGCTGAAAGCATTTCATAAACAAATTCACATTCTGTTGAACCAAGCACAAGTCACTGTGTAATTGCGTAATATTTATCTGAATACTCACTCAATGTAGCTGCTTGTGAGTTAGACCACATTTTTAATAACAGCAGCATAACAGAACAATTTTAGAAGTTTTTTTTTTTAAAAAAAAAGGCACAGTGAAGGTTGGTAGAATTACATTAATCAGCAGAGCTGGAAATTAGTTTCTGGCATATGTAAACACCCCTTAACAAATGCCACAGGTCTCTGAAATATATACATGTATTTCCAGACACCTGAAAGGCCTCTCAGGATGATTCCAGGCATGCACAACTCAAGGTTCCACAAAGGTTCTCACAAGCTCTGTCATTCAGAGTTTTGAAAGACGTTTCTGTTTGAACACTGTGCCTCTCTTTCCTGCTGACATACTGTATAGGTAAGCAAGGATTTGACGCTAAGCTAGAAGACTGCCATGTCTGATGTTAATCCATACCCCACTCGCTGACCACTGCAGTAGTCAGTAAGACGACAGCGTTCTTTTCTGCTACCTACGTGTCTTCATCAGACTCCTTTACTTTAGCACCAGATAGGAAACGCATACAAACACCCAAAAAAGCTGAGCCTTCTAAGGTACCAAGTAGTACCAGACACAAAAGCATTGAAGTGCATCAGCCATCAAACAGGAGCACAGGTAAGAGCCATCCATACTGCTGATGGCCAGCCCTATGACGGCAACCTACATTATTCAGCCTTCAGATGAAATGGCCATAAAACAAAGTTGTTAATTAAACTAATGCATAGGAGTAGGCTGGAAAAGAGATACGATGACAGGTATGGGTCTGGCTCTACAAAATAACTGTTATGTATTTAAGTAAGACTCCTTAATTCTCCGTGGGTTTTTTTGACAATTCATTTTTTCAGAATTAAGAANGCTACATCCTTCCTTTCCTTTGCTCTACTGTTCCTTCAAGATCAAAGAGTAGACCTGGTAAAACAGCTAGCGAAACAAAGGAAGTGTGATTTCTTGGGAGCAAAAGAATGATTTTGAATTCCACAGGACTGCAAAAGTTACATTCTCTGTTCCCTGAAGGCTGAACCATAAATTGCAAAGCCCTGGTTCAAGTTCTGTTTCTGGGTGAGGACTGGGCCTTTGGGGGAGGGAAGGTACAGGCTGGTCTTGAAGTAAATTCATGACTGGATGTAGGTGAGAGCAGGAGGTGGAAATATTTCTATCTCAGTTTTCTCTTGTGGATGATGAGACATGAAAAATTAAAAAAAATAAAATCAAACAAATTCATTTTACTCTGATGATAATATGACTTTACTACAGTCTTTAAATAATCTTTCAACACGTTTCCATTGTTTAAATGCAATGTGAAATACAATTTAAGTAGTTCTTTGGTTTTGTGATGGCACCACAAATACTATTAAAAGCATTAAGATGAATCCTTAATGCTTATATGGCTGTAAAATGGATTTGATCTGGCTTTCTCTTTTTTATTAATAATAATAACAAAACAAACAAAAAAAGCCAAACCCCCACAAATAACTGTTACTTACTTAATGGGATTGTGACTGACCCTTATTTTCTTGAACAAAATTTCCCAGATAGTCTTTCTTATTTATGCTTAACATTTGTGGAAAAATAAACATTAAGAATTTGTATAGCATACTGTATATTAGTAACTCAAGCATTAAGTGCAGGATAAATGGGTAAATCACTCCAAATGCAATTATGTTCAAACAAGTGATTATTAATTACTCTTATTAATAAACAAGAGCAATTGCAATTATACCATGCAGTAGTTAATCTGCTGTGTCCTGAGACCCTTAAAAATCCTGAGGATTTACCCAAAACAAAAAGGTATTCTTGACACCTGGAAACATCTTAGGGTTGGAAGTCTGATCAGTCAGAGTACCATAAAATGGCATAAACCAGCAGAAAAACGTCAAATAATCACTCCATACACCTGATGTTTTGAAAATTGGATATTAAAGTAAAAGCATGTGTTTATTTTTTCTAAGGCTGATATTCTGAAATCACTTAGTTTATCTGCAGTAAGTTTTATGTCTCTTAAAAAACTGATACACCCAATTTTAGTCTGTTTTACACTCTGAATCCACATAGTCACAACCCTCCCACATCGAGTGGAAACAACTTTTTATTATCCAGAAATCCAAAAATTAATAGCACAATGTTTCAGCTCAGTAAAATTCTATTGTCAGTAATGACCCAGATAATGAGTAAATAGGAACATTTCTCCTATACACATCCCTAAAACCTTACCATCTAGGATGCAGCACAAAGAACTTGGTCTGAAATTCCCCAAGCTCAGACTTATGATTCTGAGCAGACACGTGCCCTTCACACAGCTTGATATAGAAACATACTATTTTAACACAATGGAGGAATAAGAGATAAGATGCAAAGATTTAGTACTTATTAAGTTTGTTCCATACTAAGTAATTTATAGTATCAGGAAATGTGGAGGGGAAAAAAAAAAAAAGTCTGAAAAGTATTTTAGGTGTAATTTATTTAAAATCAAATTTTCCCCCAATTCATGTGTTTGGATGTCAGAAGTAAGCTGAAGCTATCACTCTACTACTTTTGTTCTGGAATTTTATCACAATAAGCAGCAAATACAACAGCAAAAAACATGTTAAAATCTTATTATTTATTTTTTCAGCCAGGGATCATATCAGTAATGGATCTCTTTCAGAAACCACATTCATCATCATCACTTAGCGCAGAAAGCTTCAGGTTGCAGGAAGAGGAGAATGGAACAAATGAAAATGATAGGTTTCCACGTGTTTCAGAGCATGAAACAGTATTCAGACTACTTAGCAATGCAGCTTCCAAATGGATGGAGCTTCACTCAGAAATAACACAACAATATAAAAAATTAAAACCAGCCAGACAAAAGTTTCTATCCTTCTGAAGAGCCTCCTCGTCCTCCCCACTGCAAGAGAGGTATTCTGTGATTTACTGTCATATCTACTGATGAAGAATGTTTCCTAGACGTTCCAAGGCAGAAGCCAACTTCACATGCTAATGGCTACAAGACAGGAATCATACTGTACCACTGGAAAAATTCCCTAGCTAGGTAGCTACTGCTAGGAAAGCCTGCAAACCCATCACATTCAAACCTATTAGCTGACCTGGGAATAGCATGCACAGCACTGTAGTTCCAAACGTGCCAGTGATCCCTAATGAGCCCACTACTGCTTTGGACCACTGGCAGATGACAGGCTGGCAGCGTCCCCAGAGCGCTCCAGCCTGTGCGAAATAAAACAGGGTCCAGAGAGTGGCACAGACATCTGAATGCCAGGGACAAGGCATTAGTTTTGGGGCACTTTGGCAGGCTGCTGCATGACGGCAGCTCCCCCTGCCCTTGCAGACTCACCAAAGCTGGCACCTGAGCCTCCCATGTCCATCAGGAAAAGGCAATGCAAGGCAGAGGTCCTGCTTCCTGGTCTGTTCATCAGGCAGAGTCCGACCTGATCTCAGAACAGGCATGACCTGCTGCTCGATAATGCCTCCTGCCTATATCAAATGTATGTGAGTCCCAGGATTTAATGGTAAAAAAAAACCCAAAACATAGCAGTACTTACTGGACCAGTAATTGCCGGGTTCTGCAGTCTGGGGTCTTCCCACTGGGTAATTTTATTATCTGTAAATAACAAAAGAAATCATATCATTACTTTTCTGTTACCACACTGTGAATTTATATTGTTTTTTCTTCCCTAAAACTGTTTTCCCTACCATTGCCACAACTTAGTACTTCAGGGTTAGAAAAGGCTGCATTCACCCACCTACATCAAAACCCCATCACACTGTTTAGTTGAAAACACTCATTCAAAAATGCAAAACTACAACAGAATCCAGTGTATTTACACTGCTTTTATTTCAGTGTCTGTAGTAGTAAACATGTTCTATGTGAACATGGTCTTGGATTCAACTCATATTAGAAATACACAGACTTCATGCCTGAAAGGTAAAGGAACCCAAAATCTTTGTCCAATGACAGACTAAGTTTACTTTTTTGAAATTTTGCATAAAGATAGCAAAAATGTAATACTTCTAAAAGACAGTCTGTATTTAAATTTGGAGGGAGTAACATCCCTTAAAAAAAAAAAAAAAAGTCCTAGACACTGATTTAATGAAAAGATTATAGGACCATAAAGGGAGGCAAAATTATACAGTTATGGTATAAGAGATCATTCAGTTTTGACCAAAGGAGATTTTGGCAGTAACACAACAGAATCCAGTTCTTTTCACCTACAGCTTTTAAGAGCACCAGGATATAGTAAGGTTATAGAGGACCATGGTGAAACTCTCCCTGCCTCCAGACAACTGCTCCTCACAAGATTCTGAACACAACAGAATCACAACAAAATGATGATGTTGCAACAATAAGACAATGCTCCAAAAACCAAACTAGATGCCACCTGCAACGGCAAGGTTTAAGTCATCCGTTCCCTGCACTGAAAGGGCAATAATAATACACCTGTTTGTTACATGCACTGCTTTTATTTATGAAATGTATGTTAAGATAGTTGTCCAGATTTTAAGTTTTGTAATTGCTAGCTTTGGGAATAAACACACTAAGTTTCAAGAAAATTGTTTTTACGGCTACTATAGGTAAAAGCAAAGAACCAAACCAACTTGTATGAAGACACAAGTATTTTCTGTATTTCTACAGCTGAAAAAGACCCGTCAGTTTTGAGCATCCCAAGCTAGTTTTAAAATGGACTGGGATTTGAAGGGTGACATTCATTAAACGTTAACTGAAGAAAATTTTAAAAGATCACAAGCACATGTCAAGAAATTTGATCTATCAGTTAATTTAATATTAAAATACTATTTTATTTCCCTTTAAACATTAAGTCTATTTAGTGCTTATTGAAAATATGGAGGAAGGCTGTTAGACCAACAGCTCCAGAAACCATATGAGATCCACAGACCAGAGCCTGCCATAAAAACGTGACACCTAACTGAGCCCTCTTCATCTTGCTTCAACCTGTTCAGTCAAATTTCCTTCTACAAAGTTTACTGGTTTTATACCAATTAATTTCTGACAGCTACTTGAAACTGACAGCCACAAATCATGGTGGTAATTTTCTATGAAATCAAAGATAATAGAACTGGAAATGACTGCAAGTTTGTCAATTCTTTCTTATTGCCCTACATACTTAAAAGAGTATTACTGGTGCTACTGACAAATTTTTGTCTAAATTTTTTCAGAGTATTACAGTGGTGTCATATTATAAATGCTATTCCAGGGCTTAAATGCCCCAACAAGTGGAAGGGTCTACCCTGAACCATTCTACCTGGAATCGTAGTTCAACATTCTCTGTCTTCTGGAAAGTGGATGTGGGTAAGAAATTCATTCCTTTTGCAGCACATTTTCCAAAATCTACCATCTCTCTTGAGTTTTCACACAATTACAACACTGTGTCTTTCCTCATAAATTGGGCTCCAGTGCCTTTGAGGATTCCCTCTTCTCCTCTAGTCCCTTTCCAAGTGGTTCACTATTTTCCTGAAGTTTGGGATGCCATGCTCAGTATAGTACTATCATAGCCAAGACATTGCCAGTGATGATGAGATTAGAAGGATTACCTCAGGTCTTATTTAAGACGCTCCTGTTCATACATCACAGGATGAGTTAACTCATGTTCAGTTGATGATATTTTGCATGCCCTTTTCAACCAAAATTCTGCTAATTATTCCCACTCTGAGTAATATTTTGCAACTCTCATTAAACAGCATCTTACTTCACACTACAGTGGCAATCTGCCAGACTCATCCTGACTTCTCATCCTGTTCCAGTGAGCACCTCTCACCTCTCCTACACTGTTGTTTTCTGCTGAACTAATGAGTATATTCCCCCTAATTCACTGTTCAAATCACTAATGAATATATTGAAAAACAGTGGATCCAAGACAGACCTTGAGGGTAACCCATTTATATATCCATCCCTCTGACAGTGACCCACTGATAACTGTTCTGCATATGGTTGGAAAACGTTTGTGTTTTCCTTCAGGATACCTTCCCAACAGGCAGATCATATTTTCCTATAAGGCTCCTAGGAAATGCAGAAGTATATACATGCTACGATGAATGGAGAACACTATTTTATTCACGGATGGTAAATATCGTTGACTTAGCTAGCTAAGGACCAATCATGGGGAACTAGAGACTGTATTTTCTGTTAAAAGATTGGCCACTGCAAAAAACTAGGACTGTTTACAGTTAAAATCTAAAAATATTATGTTTTCAGGCCACTATGTTACAAGTAATACTTAAATTATTTTAACAGCACTTTGTTTTACTAGTTTATATGGCATGCTTAATAGCAGTCTGTATTGCTCTACAAGATGAGGTTTCTGTGCTGGTGGCATCAGACTTTTTAACAGTTTCTCTCAGGGATGAGAAAAACCATTTCAAAAATAGGGTAACAGCGTTGGATAATTCTGGAGAAGTAGTACAAAACGTTATCTGGGGAACCAGGACATTAACAGCAGCTGAATCTGTTAACACTTTCAACATTTATATTGTATTCTAACAACGAAACTGACCACGTTTGTTGCATCTCTACTAATCACTTTAGCAGAGAACAACTGAAATGATGGCCAGTTTACCACAGTAATGGACTACTGAGACTGGTGTAATTAGGGTGAGCACGGCTGATGGCACCTATTCACTGTATGCTCTCAAGTTAGTCATGAAACTACTAACAGTCAGCAGGTTCTGTCACAAACCTATCATTGTCAAATGTCACTGCACTTCCTTACCGATACTGTGAAAACAAATGCTACCATTGCAATTGCTCAAGCCAAATCACTGAGCACTGAATGCTGTTTGCAGTCATTCCCTAAGTACTGAGCACAACGTTGTCACAATGGCGCTGCAATGTATCTACTGTAATACCACCGGCACCACCTCTGCTCCTAGAGTCCACTTGTAATTGTAGTGGTGTGGCACCAGATTGAGGCCAAAAGAGTATTTGCAGGAAACAAGCAGCATGATAAAGTGCTACATAAAAAGCTAAAAAAACCTCAGATCAAGAGAGGGACTAGAGAGAGATTTCAGATGCAAATAAATTTAGTTTTATAACAATTATAAATTCTTTGGGGAACTCTAAGTAACGTACAACTTTAACATTCCACTTACTTTTAGAGACTAACACATGCTTAAGTAGATGTAGGAGACTGAAAAACTAAAGCTTTTTAAAGGAGGTTGGGAGGCTCAACAATTATACAGATATTTTAAATATGACAGTTTTATTCTGTGAATATTCAGTGGCAGCAGTTTAGAATAATTTGCCATATTTAAGTTTCCAGGTATCTGCTGGGAAAAACAATTACAGAAGGTAGAAAGAATAGTAATTCTGTACTGATGTTTCAAATAGGTTAATCCTGTGCTTGATGAGTGTATTATTTCTGGGTTTTATTTAAAACTATTTATACAATTTCAAAATTCATATTACTTTAGAGACAGTCTTTTAATAATGGTTTAATAATGTTATATATACAACTACAGATAAGCATAGGAGTCAGTGTTACTGATACTGAAGCAAAAACGTAATACTGTCAAATATGTATAATAGGTTAAGATTTTAATTCTTTAAGTTTTGCGTAGCATATGTACCCTCTTCTAATGGTTTTGTGAGTTATCTATTTCTGTGAAGATTATGCCATCGGTAGAAATACCTCATTAAAAAGTCCAGCTGAAATCTTAAAAGAAAAGAGGAAGAAGAAGAAACAACCCAACCTTTCTGGGCTGCTTTATTTTCAAACAACAACAAAAACTCACACAGTAGTTCTGAGATGCTGTAATAAGACAAGTCTACAATGAAACATCACTTACACTAGAACTTCACTAACAGAACTGAATAATATTAATGGGCTGGGTGCAGTTTAACATGCTATGAATAGGAAATAAGATCAGAATCAGCACTGCCACAAGACCTTCTTAAAGGAGAGGAAAGAGTACTCATCAGTGCTAATTTCTCCACTGCCTAAACGTGGAGCTGTGCCTATATGATCTTTTCTTATCTTATTTTCTATTCCTAGTGTATATTTTAATTTATTAAGTGCAAATAAGCCATGGGATCATCAACAACAACAACAACGAATCCAAAATATCAACAAGAACAAAAGAAACCACAAAGAAGAAATGTTAATGCTTCACAAGTCAGAGAGGGACAAAGCTTGATGAGCCAATTAAAAGCAAGCTTTCAGTGAATATACAGTACCGTATGAGGGCACTAAGTCTCTGGTATCAATGTCTCCACATATCAACACCTGGCTTCCTAAATGAAGAGTAAAATTATAAAGCTTTCACTTCAATATTTATTACCTCCCTTTGTCTATTTGCTGTAGTACCTGAATGCTTACTTACTATGGTCTATATAAAACGTTCTTCCATCCAAATGTATTCTTTCCTCCCAGCCAGGCTGGAATGGAGAAATAAAAAAAGAAGAGAGAAAATAAGTGAAATGCTACCACTTTCACACAGCATGAAGCAGTACATTATCCACACCTACTTAAATTGTCCGATAGATCCTTTGAGGTAGAAAACACAAAATGATCACAGATGCATTATGTCAAGGCAAAAAATCTAGATTCAGAGAACTGGCTATTTATACAGATAACTGTATCCCATATAGTAAATGTTTTTTTTAAAGCTTGGAGGTGGAGACTTCTTGCATCAGGGTTTATACCCATTTCCTGCTATGAGGAAACAGTCACAAAGAATAGATTGCCCATCACTGGTTAGGTTTGAGAGTTTCTGCTTCTACTTCTGAAATGCATGTGGGTTATTTACTGTAAATATGTAAGCCAGGATCCCATTACAGTGGGATAAGAACGCCTAATCTAGTCCTCAATTCTTCCCTTTTTATCCATTCCCTTTTCTCATCTTCCAAATGATTACAGTATAGAAAGGAGAATAAATGGCACACTGTTAGTATATGCAATGCTGTCCAGTCTAGCACTCATTCCATCTGTATGCTCTATATGAGCTTCAGACTTCTATAAAATAGAAATGAGAAATTATTTAATTTCATTCATTCTTTTTTGAGAAAGTCTTGTTAAATTCTGTAGCCATCCTTACCTCACCCAGAAATGGATTGTTTAACCGAGTTTAAATCTGTTACTAATTATGTATTTCCAGTGATATATGTCAGGCTATCCTGATTTCACTACGGTTTACCTCTTGCAATTAACAAAATAAATTGTAAATTGGCCCTTGAGTTACTCCCATGCAATGCCTCCTATCTAAGCAATGTGTCCTTGAAGATTAATGCATGCTCAATGTATCTGAAGAATTGCAAAAGACCAGCTACTTCTACAGCTGTTTTGTTAAAGACAAATTGCATTACTTTTGTGCTGTAACCAGGAAATGCTTCATAATAAATACGTTCAACTGCGCATGGTTTTCAATCTAATTAGTGATTCAAGACACTGGGCCTGACAAATGGCCTAGCTTGATTTAAATACAAGGCAAAACTTTTTGCTAATCAAGGGCAGTGAGATTTTATGATATTTTAGAGGAGGATGTCTAATCATAGATGGTAACAGAGGTTACTGCCCCTTACCAAAGGTAGCATTTGTCACCACTCTTGCCCAAAAGCAGCACTCATTTTGGACTGCTGGCAGCGTGATTCATCTCAGTAAGCTGTAACCCTGCTCAATGAAAATGAGCAGGACTAAAGACTCGCTATTCAAACTGTTTAAATCTAAAATAATTTAACCTGCCATGTCCTGTAGGGTGGGACAGTAGCCTCTTCTGCTGACATAGCTGTTTGCAGACAGCTTGTCCATAATACATGCTGCAGCACTGAGAGTGCTGGTGACAATTAGTAGCTTGTCGTCACTAAGGTTTCCAGCATTGCAAATACAATTTCAATGGCAATTTATCCGAAGTGTGCTTAGTATATATGAGGCAATAAGCTGAATTAACACTACACCATAAAAATCAGCACCTTAGAAAAGTGGTAGCTTTCATAGACTATTCTCTGCCATTAAGCATGCAGTTTTTTTAGAAACAAAGCAAAGCTCTGTATTTCACATGGCTATAAATCAGTATTATACTTTGGTTACAAGTATGACAAAAACTTCTGACATTAAAATGATAATTTTCTCTGCAGAATATAGAAGTTTCATTGAAAAATCAAAATTTATTTATATTTCTGAATGACAATATATGCTGGCAGATTATTACAGCTCGCTTTGGACAATCTGCTCCAGCAACTGGTAATTACCTAAAAGCACACAGTCAGAGATATAACCAAGGTAAGTTTCTTCAAAGCTCGAATCTTTAGACAAGCAAAGAAGCATGCAATCACTTCAGAAATACTATGGGCTGGCTTCAAAGACACTGACTGATTCATAGATCACAATAAAGCTTTTTGGTGCTATATATGAACATAGCTTTAATAGCTTCAGAAAAGTGACGACAGCAACATATGTGTCCACATACAATATATGACTGCAATAATCTATCAGATCATGTAAGACAGCAGATATATATTAAAATACATACACATTATCACTTACAGGAAGAGGGCCCAAATCATTAGGATTCAAAGATGCTTTTGTTCTCAAATGCACTGGAAATTTCAGTCGTGGATCCTCCTGTAACAGAAATATAGAACTGTAAATCCAACAGATCAAGTT
>VZTL01016312.1:268-20321 GCA_013400535.1 Scopus umbretta
AATTTTTAAAGGAAGAAAAACACCCACAAAAAAAAAAAAAAAGCACCCTTTAAAATAATATTTTTGTGACATTAGGTTAAGAAATACACACTCACCAAAACGTCAAGCAATTCAAAGTTATGATTCCCATGGCAAATGCGACATCCACACTGCACTTAGGCCTGAAAATACCTGCCAAAGAAGTATTAGAAAATTCTCTGCAAGGTAAAAGGGGACTAAGTTAAAATTCCTGTGAGAATCATCACTTTCAATTCCTTGACTCCTCTGTGCATGTACATTCTTATCATGACATTGCACAAGACATACTTTTTTGCATTTCATACTATACTTCCACTACATTTGTAACACCAGAATATTTCACTGTGAATGTTAAGCACTGGGATTCTAATACCTTGTTCTTATGGAGAAGGCTTACCAGAGCTGAAGCTGAACTGTATTAATTTATTGTCATGATGAAGGGGATAGTGAGAATCAGAACTGACACTAACTCTTTCTATTTTCTCCATTACTTTTTGATTGCAATCATTGTGGTCTCCACGGATGTCATATCGATAACAGGCACACCAGCATCTGAAGCAGTTTACTGAGGCTGGAAAATAATTCTGATAAAAATGTGCTGCTGCCAGAACTTGGCATATTAGAGTGTCTGAAAAGATTGCCAAGGCTGGCATTTTGCCTATGTTGCCCAGGGCCACAGAAGATTGACACAAACTAAAAATAGTTGAAAAGATCAAATGTGTTTGTTTTTATGAGACACTTTTCTTTTAAAACACAACCTGCCTGCCAGACCACAAGCACCTAATGTGACTAGGTGCTGATAGCTTCAGGAATGGTGCTGGGGATCATATGGGGTTTTTATGGTTTGAAAGCACTCTACGGAACTGGACCTACAGCACGTGTCGATATGTAAAATGTTATGTGTAAGGCAGAATTTTAAAAAGAGCCAAAGGAGTCAGAAAAGCAAATCTCAGTGAAAAACATACAAATCATCTAGAAGTTGATGGAGAAAACTAAAAACAGACAGGGGATAAATATTTGATCAAGTATTTGATCAAGTATTAAGTGCTGTGGCCTTCTTATATCCACAGAAAATTCAAAACTCAAGACACACACAGTCCGAGTAATATTACATGGTACACAATACTCCCTGGTTTTGCAAAGACCTCCTTCAGATTTTTGGAAAGTTGAAATTGGGTTTGCCCCATGTCTTGCAGAACCATTTGGATGGATGCAGACAGACATACATGATATTATTCATTTACTTTTGACTTTTTAAATCATTTTACTTCTAGTATTTTGTGTTTTCCTTCTGTAAGTCATCATGAACCAAAGTTGTACAGGCAAAAACATGTGCAGAATGCCAATTTCCAAATCAGTCACAATTGCCTAATGGGTCAAATGTAACAGGCTCACAACCAATATCAAACTCCTACAGAGAATTTTTCAGAATGTAAAGATTACATTTTTAATTGATTATTCTAGGATATAAAGGAAAAATAAGCATGGAACAGCATTCTATAAAACATTTTATAAATAAAAAAGATGTTTATTCTGAGTTCAAAAGATTACTAATTGTGAACAAACTTTAGATCTTAATGCGGTCTTGAAGAAGGAAGAACATAGGCTATACAGAGAAAGCAGTAGGTTGGGCAATCTTCCAATATTTACCATCTCTGCCAGTTTCTTGCCCAGATCTTTACCTAAATTCCTTTGAAACAGAAGAACTTTGTAATTTACAAATTTGTATTGCATAATTGCAAAAACTCAGGGGAATTTTAGGTTCCTTCTAGTGGATTTTCACAAAGCTGCCAGAAGCTCCTTTCAGATTTTGTATGTAGAGATAGTGTAATTGCTTCGAACTAAAATCTGAAGATCTCTGGCACCTGAAGGAAATAAAAGGATAGCAAAGCTTCCAGTGACTTGAGAGAGGTAGAACCAAGACCAAATTTCCTATAAATTCAAATTAAATTTTATGAATTAAATTTTATGTGGAACTGATACAAAATGAGGTCTGTAGACTACATAATCTGTTTCTGTGGAAGGATATTGTGTATCGGAGAAGCAAGAAAAGCATTCTCAGTAGAAAGCTGTTTCTAGCAACCAGTTATAACAGAAGAGGGACATTATGATTTTCACAGCTACTGCCATTCAGCTGTGGAAGATTGTGGGTTCATTTCTTTTGGATCTGATACAGATGAAGTACTGAGTTTCTCAAGAGAAGTAAATAAGAAAACTATTTTGGCAAGATTAATTTTTCTGAAGAGCCAATAAAACTTCATTTCACAAACTTCTTTCAAATGCTGATCCACACATTTCTAGTTACTGGTTGTTGGGCAGTTGCCGAGTCATCACAGTGACTGACATCTTTTTCCTTTCCCCATATACTTTTGACTTTAAAAAATGCTTATGTGATGCATCACTAGCAGTTTTCAATACTCTGGTTAGTGTGCCCTGCAGACCTCTGAGTGGAATTAGACTCTCCTGGCCCATAGAGACAGATTCTCCAATTATTATTGTTGCAATATCATCTCTCCTTGCCTCCTCCAGAACAATAGAGGGGTGGATGCTACAAAGCACAGACCCCATTGAACTTTCATACTTACAACTCTCTTCCCTGATACCTGCAGATATTGAGAGCAATAATAAACAGTGCCTCTTAATGCTGTAGTACAAATAGTTCTCCAAAACTCTTCATTCTGTTAGCCTACTCTCTTTTTCCCTTCCTCTCAGGAAGGAATATATGTTCTTCTGAGTAACACATTTGGTATGTCCATCAAATTTTCTTCTTCGTTACACTAGCAGTATCAGAGCTTGTCTCTGTTGGTGGCTGTGATTGCATCTGCGTGTTATGGGCCTATTACTTACAGAGACCATTAGCATATGTGGATGACTTTTACTGCTAGAAGTTTCATACTAAAAGTTGGCCATATGGAAAATATGTGATTACTGGGAAAGAGGTTAAAGATATCGATGTAATTTTGTTGTCTCCATTGAAGGATTCACGGATTGTAAATGACCTTTTTTGTGTGTCAGTTTCTACATAGCTAGAAATATATGTTATTGGAGCAGCTGTCTCCAGTCTCATGCATTCAGAGACATCCTGATCCAATTAGATTGTCACTGATGGATTCATGTCTGCAGTACATTTTGGTCCCCAGTTTGTACTCTGGACAAAAAACTAATTCCTACCTTCTCTAGTCCTGCTCTTCATTTCACCAAATCTTCATAAATAAAAACATGAAAGTACAATAAATGCATGCTATTAGTGAAACAAAGGATACAGTAGTAATTCTAATGTCTTCCAAATTATGACACAGCTGCCACTAAAATAAGAGGAAAGCTATTTCAAAGGACATTTTCGCTTTCCATGTGCTGAAGAGGGAAGTTATTAGAATGTTCTCTATCATTAAAATTTGTAGTATATCTGATTTTATGCCCTCTTGTTAAAAGTAATGAAGAGTTTTCTTACTAAACCAGGTGTTTTGATCATAACATAGCTTAGAACAAAATTTGTCTCATGCCATGTTCATGCACAGCACCTAACACAAAGGTTTCTATGGCTGATGTCTCTACTTTCTGCCAAAATACAAATATTAATGCACACTAGGTCTTTTTAGCAGTAACATATTTAGACATGTTACAGTTTTCAAGCATATTTTCACAAGCAGTGGACTTTACCTACCTATTCTTACACATGACTCCAGACAAGTGTGATATCTACCTTTGAGTCAATTACAAAAACTTATTGAAGAGGAGGGCTCAGACCTAAGACCTAAAAGCTACAAAAGCTTTATAAAGTTAACAAGTATCACCTGAATCATCATAACACTCAGTGTGCACACTCTAAGACTACCTCAGATCCAACACAATGACACTTAGCTTAGACTTTCCTTTGAGTTTTAACTTAAATCCCATTATCTTGCAATTGGAGTAGATTAAGAACTTACTTGCCAGCTGTGCCTGTTGATCAGATGACTTTTATGACTTTTGATCACTAAAGCATGTAGGATCAGGACCAGGTCTCCAGGATTCAATATGAAGCCTATAGATAACTGTTGGAGCTTTACTAATAACTTACATAGGACCAAAGTGAACAAGCATAGTTAAGTACAAAATTAACATGACATAGTTTTTCAAATGAAAATATTTCTGCTGTCTTGTTCTGTTTTATCAAAAGCCCATCAGGTGGCTTTATTAACATGAATGTAATGGTTATTCTTTCCCAGCCCTCCAGCCCCTCAAATTCAGTCTGGGACCTAAAAGACTCATAGTGTGCATCTGACTCACAAATTACTCTAGAATCAGATTCCACATGCTGAGATTCCTGTTACATCTTGCTTTGCTGCACACTCTGTCTTTAACACTTCACACAGAACAGGGCCAGCTGCTCTTTCCTCTCCATTATACCATGCCTTCAAGTATGTTCTCTGAGATATCAGTCTCACAGACTGGAAAAGGGAATTTTCAAAGGCTTTTGAGAAGGTTTGAGACCTTCACAAAAAAGTACTCCTGGTGTTATTGCCAAATCCAATGTGTTCTCCCAGAGCTGCGAGTACTGAAGGCAAAACTTGTCTAATCAGTGAAGCAGTCAGTTATGTCTATTAAAATACACTTTTGATGAATTCAGCATGAATAAAATGGTCAGCTGATCTTCTGAGAGTAGTTGTTTGGTCTCTTGAGAAAGGACCAGTTTACAGAGCTACTCTTCAGTACAAGTGTCGAGCAATGCAACTGTCCCTCCCTATAACTTGTTGTTGCTGTTATTGCTAGTCCTTAACTTCTTGCTTTTGTAAATAATGAATACGGTCATGCACTAGTGCTCTACTTAACCGGGTTCTTTGTAAATTTCTATTATCTAACACAAAAAGAAGAAAATATGAGAGCACTTTATCTTGGCCTATTGTGGCCCTTTAACAGCACTGGAAATGTTCCATCAAGAAATTGTAGTCCCATTATTTGCTGTAGGATGAATTCACCAAAAAAAGAAAATTCCTTTAAAGGCATTAACCTTTGCAAAAAATTGCAGATGGCTGTAATGACAACTTGCATACCTTATGTATTAGACAATGTATAAAGAGCCTGATCCAGCACAAAACATCCATAGCCTTATGGACCATGCAAGCTCTGGATGCTGGTTCCACAGCAGGTGATTTGACACATTCAGATGAAAGGTCAAACTGCAGCAGAAAACAAATACCAAAAATACCTCAAGTATGAGTTGTGAATGGACTCCCTGCATTTATCTGCCATGGCCCCTGGTCTCTAGACAGTACCCCCACTGAGAGCCATGTGAATTGCAAGACTCCTATTTCCATGCTCCCCTCCTCTCCTCTCTCATTCCTTTCTTCTGTTCCTTAGGACTGTGAACAATATGCTGCTGCTTCACAACTTATCTTCACTACTGTCTTCTGCTTCCTTGCTCTTTAAATGTGCATAGCCAACAATAAACAAAACTGCTGGAACAGTAATGACCTGGATTTCAAAGCCAAATCACCAACTCAGGATAACTCATGCTGATTCCTGTTTGTCCCTGCTGACAGTAACTGTGTATTCTTCCATACCAAATAAGTTTTCAATGTTTGGACTTTTTATTATCATTATTTGGGTAAACAGAAGAGATCAACTTTGTCTAGATGTTCATTTGCTTCCACTTAAAATATTTTGTGAGACAACTTATGCAACCTTTATTTCTTGTACAGTACCTATACCAGCACCCCATTCAGATTTAGCAGTAAAGAGCAGAAAAATTTTGAAAAGGTTTGAGAGTAGTTCATATTGGCTCACAAATTGGATCCAAATTTACTGTGTCTACATTCTATGGACTAAAAAATGAGGTTTGGGGCACATCATCCTTTAAAGTGGATTAGAATTATTTAAAAGTTATGCATTTCATGTGGTGTTTCCCCATTTCTGCTCTGTCAAGGAGAAAAAAGGAAAAGAGAAGGCAGCAAAAAGTGAAGAAATACAAAGCACAGTTCATGAGAAATATTAAATATTTGCCCTAGGTTCACTTGCAATTTTTTGTGGAGGTTGGCTCATATCTAACTCTGTTTGTCAAAGCTTGATTCTTACAGGGAGGATTTCTAAAAATAGATGCAAGAAAATATTACTTTTCCTTTAAATGCACACAAATATTTAATTTACATGTTCTAACTAGCTACTGTGCAGGTGCATGCCTCATTATTGCAACCAATAGTATCTGTACAGGTAATATTAAAAATCTGGTCATGTACATGGGATGCTTTAAATCAGACAATTAATTACTTTTAGGAGTGGGGTCCTTTTTCTAAGATGAAAGGAAATATTTAAGTTAGTCAAGATATCTTATTACTTCTCCATAATATACAGAGCTTTAGGGAAAGATTAGGTTTATTAAGTCAGACTCACAATGCAGGCTTTCAACACTGCCATTTCCAATAAGTACACATTTGTTTAATATTAAAGTTCCTTTTCAAAACAAAGTAGTTAAGCCTACCCTCACATTTATACATCTGCAGTTTGTTTGATAACTTACAACATAATTACAGGCTGTCCTCCCACTAAATGCTGTATTCAGACTTATGAAACAAGGTGGTAAAATATGCACTGGAGTCTGTGTACTAAGCCCGTAATTTACCACAAGCACTAGGAAGAAAAGAAACGGAGGGGAACCCTGCTATTTAAACTGCTCAGTTATCACGTTTCCCTCCCCCACACATACAGTAGCATATAACCCATTCATATCTCAATTTTACATTTCCCAAACTGTCATCTTCTCATGTTTCAAGTTCATTTGAAATGCAATCTCTTTATCAGAGCAGCAGTGAATGCTTTTGCAGATCAAGTGAGAGCTGTCTCTCCCCACTAACAAATAGGTCTGTGACAAATGGGTTGGTGAAATAAAGCAGGCATTGTGGGGTTAAGAAAACTGCCAAGAGAATTATGGAGGGGAGAGGTGTTCAGCCCATTTCTTACCTCCTGTGTTCAAGCAGTGAGAGTGTAGCCTCCCTCTCTGTTGGAGATGCAACTAAAATAACTAAGTAAATTCCCAGGTAGAACTGGAGCATGTGGAAAATGAGAGATTGACCTCATTTCAGCCAAGTTGCTCACAGAGGGTGGCCCAGTCCAGGGGACGCACTGAAGAGGCCAGCCTCCCAGTGTCCTGTGATGCTCACTGGGGGACACCTATCCTTTCTCCAGGGCTGCTTGCTCTGGTAGAGGGCAGGGCTCACATGGTGCCTGGGCTCTGCCCTGCCTTTCCCTCCAGCCCTGGCTTGCAGGGGCTTTGGGTTAGGAAGCTCTTGTGCTCCCCTTTCCTCAGTGACTGCAAGCCATTAACCAAGAATGGTGCTTTCAGGAAATCACACTGTCTTTCTTTTTGTCTTTTTTTTTGTCCATTTTACTATCCCATCATACTTAATCAGCAATCACAGGTTCTGAACTGTGATTTTGTGTGATATGTATATATAAAGTTCGACTTCCAGCAGTGTCCTCAGAACAACTCCATCCTGTAAATACACCAGTTTGCTTGGTGTTGCTTGAAACAGCATTTGCCTCAGTTGCTACCTACAACTGTAATAAATTATCCAAGTTTTAGATGTCAAAAAAATGAAAGTCACAGCTTTACATATACTATTTACTAAAGGCATCCCGTCCTGTAAAAGATAATGACTATTAAAGGCATACTTATTTTTCACTATGTTTTTTCTACCTTCTTTGCTGCCCCCCAAACCTGCACCATAAATATCAATGAAAATACAGTCACTTTTGATTTCATTTTAAAATCTCTTAGCTACAGTTGGCAGGTTGCATACATGAAAGAAGAGTTCATCTGCTGTGAGAAAATAGGTAACACCGAAATGACATCTTAAATGTAGGTGTGTGACTTTCATTACAGTGGCAGATTTATCAGCGAAGGGAGGGAGAAAATATGCTGAAAGCTGGGTGCTTTAGAGTTCTTTGTTTGCTAAAGCATATCTATAAAGTAAGCCTAAGAAACCTAGGTCCATCCCCACTCATTATGGGGTATTGTGAAATGCCAAGGAAATTAGAAAAGCATATTTCCACTCATTTGCTTACTAAGCTTCCTCTTATTTCTCATACTGCTTTACTCAAGGACACCCATCTCGGATTTTGCCTGAGCTTTCAAAGACAAAGAAAGGATGTTTTTCTTGTGCCAGAACTCAGACTGGTTTTGTCAACATGCTAGAGAAGCAGAAAAAAATGGTATAGACACAAACTACCAAAAAGCTATTGAAATCTGTTGAAATTTTGTCTCCACCAATTCCATCCAAAGTTGAAGCCTTACTGAGAATCTACTTTCTGTGTGAGCTAAACCAAAGTGGTATCTGACACTGTCTGAAATACTATGGGAACCTTTAAAGCACAATTTGCAAAGGTAACAACTTTTCTGCTCTGACCTGTATAGATGCAACATTTAAAATGTGACTACGACATGAGGCTCCCAATAGGTGTCCCTATTTCACTGCAGTCCTTTCAGTTGAGCCAGGGCTTGTGTACGATATTCAAATCCCATCACCTCCTCCAGAAAAAAGATTAAAAGGTGTTAATGGCAGAGACAAACATAAAATTACAGACAGAGAAAGGGGAAAACCAGAGAAGTCCATGCTACTCTGTTTCTTCTGGCATTTGTTGCAAGCTCTTTTTCAAACTGTGTTGAACAGCTGAGAAATCCACTGCAAGAGTTGCAATATCAGCAGAAAAATGTGTCTTTATTGTAAAAGAAAGGATGTGGGGGAGCCTGTCAAAGTGCTTCATTCTTAAAAAATAAATCAGACTTATTTTTGAAATAAAGATCCTATATAAAATACACTACAATTTACGTATGTGTACCTCACTGTTATGTGTCAAAGCTAGCCACTTGCATGTCTGAGTGCCTATATAATCTGAATCATAGCAGGTATTATTTATGCTTCTTCCCCTAAACTTTTCCCCAGAAAAATATCTCCTTGGACATATTGTCCAATACTCTAGCTGTCCATCTCTTCTTTCCCAGTCTATCAATTACCCAGAAAATATTCTTCAATGCAGTGGTGAAACATGAACTGTGATATATTAAGCCCACCTAGAAGAGAGACGTCCTTTATGACACAGGTTTGTATTTGGGCATCTAATACCTTTAGGTTTTGTATCATTGCCTAACTAACATCTACCTGAAGTTCAAATAGCATCAATTAAATCAAGAATGTGCTCATGACATCCAGGAAAGGAAAGGAAACAGATTATAAGTAACTTCTGAAAAGATATTTCACATCTGTGAACTGACACATGTGGCATGAAAACAAGAACAAGGTGGCACACACAACACTTTATTTTATGGTCTGCTGAATTATCCAACTATACCTTTTGGCCCATGCAATTAGGTCTGCTACGAGGGAGGGAACGGTGCCTATGGCTAGATTTACAAGAAGGTCTACTGAATAGTGTGTTTTTATGATGGGCAGTGTTGAGGTTTTTTTTTCCTGATTCCTGCCAGTAAGAGGAATCAGATGCTGACAGATGTACTACGATTGAGAGTTAAATTACTAGGTGGCTGGGCACTATGTTGCCTGTTGCTTCTTCGAAGTTCAACAGCAATGATCTTTGGCAACAGAGCTCTCTCGTTTCCACAGCTAATGCACTCATTTGGGGTTTACTCACACTACTCTGTTTTCTAACGGCATTTTTAAGTGCTCTATCATGGTGAGCGCCATGAAAAATTGTGATATGACAACAAAAGTGCAGTTAAATTCCCTTTGCGATTCTTTTATCTGGGGGCCTGAAGTGAAAGGTCTGGTCCTGCTGTAGCACTGTTCACAGTTCCCAGACTGAAGCACCTGTTGCAGTACCCAGCCACTAGCTGTGCTTCAGTCACCATCCCTTCTCTCCAGACATGGCTCTGACAGAGGGATGGCATAAGAGTTCCTACAAACCAGAGAGATTATTCAGTTATTTAAGTCTAATGATAAAGGCAAGGGTGGGTGCTGTCTCCACTGAGCAGCCATGTGTAAAGCAGAAGAGGTCAACAAATGCGGCTGCAAAGACTGGTAGCGCAGGGACATGGTTACCTCTCAGCATCCTGGGTCAAACCCTTGACCCAGAGTAGGTTGGGAAGCCAAGGTCCTATGTGGCCACTGATATATAAGGAAAGGTTGCTGCAGTGCTGGGGAGAGAAAGGGATTGAAATCATAACACAGCCAAGGTTCAGAAACTTAGTAAGTTGCTAAGGCTTTAGCAAACCTGATTCAAGCTTAGGGAAACCCCAGCACCAGGGAATTATAGATCGCTTGTCCTGTTTTAAGCCTCCCTTCTGCCATTAGAAAATATTTCCTTCTTTTAATGTCATTATGATAAATAAAGCTATAGCTCATGCAGAGTGGGAGCATGTTTATGAAAGTAATATTTTCTCATTGTCACTTATCACAACACAATTGCACTAGAATAGAGACCCTATAGTTACATATTCACACTAATAAAAAGCAAAATTTTCCATGCCACCTACTGACTTGCCTGCTCCTGGTGTGCAGCTCATAAAGAATTAACTTGGGTTAAGAAACTCATAATACTCAAGAGTGAGTTTTCAATAATTTCAGCCTCTATCAGTTATAGTAGAAGCCCAAACACATTATTAAACCTACAAAAATATATTCACAGGCTACATCCAGTAATACTGATGTTTTCCATTCATCATTAAATAAGTTGTGAATGTTCTCCATTTATCATTAAATACATTATGAATGAGAATGGAGTATGCTGAAGAGCTGTTAGGGAAGGTGACACTACCACAAAGTATTCATATTCAAAGGAGATTTCAAAATGGATTGCAACAGTGTGAAAAATAGTAGAACATAACAGTCAATGAGCCAAGGAAAAAGACAGTAATCTACACCCCAAATGCTCCTTCAAAACAAGGCTAATCAGACCATTGCCAATACTTAACAACCAAACTATTTCAGACAGCATCAGCTTCCCGGACAGTCACTAATGCTGACTGACATGCAAAGTGATTGTGGAAATATCAAACAATAGTCCAGTTCCTGAGGTCCTTACTCATACATTTAACTCAGTTGTTACTAAGGCAATTTTTTTTATTGAAGTCAATCCATTCTGACACCCTGCTCTGAATGCTTGTTGGACTTGGCAATAATAATTCCTTCTGCTTCTTTTCATGTGTTATTCCTTCAGCCTTGATCCTTTCATCTGTGTCCCCTGTAGGAATGATGTGAAATCCCTACTCTATTTCCAATTATTGAGACATCTGGAGATGGCAGTGAAGAGTCATAACAACCAAATTATAACAAAGGACCCTAAATTTAAAATGCAATTTGACCTAATAATTTCAGAGAGAAGAGATTGCTATGATTATAAATATATCATCTGATAATCTACTGGTTCTCGCTATCTGCTGTATGTCTAATTCAACTGAATGCAATATCTTTTCTTTTGCAGACATTTTGGATTTGAGTAATAAGATTTAAATAGTGATGGAAACTCAGGAATTTTTTTCTGTTGAAAACATCTCTACCACTTAAGAAACAAATAAATAAAAATCTCAGGTCTCTATCAAACTGCTTCTGTACAAATTTTACATCAATTTGAAATTTCAGTCAAGTAAAGATGGGGTACAAAACATAGATTTACAGACTGTAGAACTCTTTTTTTATTCTGCAAAGACTATCAGTGATTATTTTTAATCTCTTATATAAACAGTCCATGCAGCATACTTGAAAGCAACAAAACAGGGAAATACTAAATGACACTTAAATTCAGGATGATCGAGAAATACTGACAACAAGCATTTTGGTACCTTGTGTCACGGGTCATGGTGAAGGCTACAGTCCCAGCAACTCCGCAGAACACCTATGTTCTGTGTGCAAAAGGGGAGGATCAAGTACATTTTGTCATGCCTCTGAGTCAAACTCTCTGTAAATCAGTGCACAAGCCAGATCAATTTCTACCAGCAGAACAGAACATCCTGAGTATTTATGGTTTTTAGGTAGCCCACTGTAACTTCCTTTTCTCTAGCCCACCAGGTCTCACTCTATCAGTGTGCGCTGTAACGTCAGTGCTCTGCTCCGCCACTTGTCAGTTGCAACCTTGTAGGCATGCAAGGCACCCTGCCTAAATTCTCAGCAATCATCTCTTTTCAGGGTGAGTGATTTGAAGGTTCCTGGAAGGAGGGAGGAAAGCCTGCTTTATAAGCCCGTATCATGCTGTGCAACCAGCTCACAGCTTTGTGTCATGCAAACCTTAATCTCTTCACAACCTGTCTAGTTGCATCTTAGTCTGTTCTGAATATCGTCTCTCTGCTGAGGGATCTGGATTTCTCATGATCTAATCATATCTCCTGTCATCTCAATACAGGTTATTTCCCCTACATGTTTATCATAGATGCATACTTCAAAATGTCATTAAAAACAATGTGACAACATCAGAAAAAGGTTTTCTTCTACCAAGTGTAAACAAACTAGCCTGTTGGGTACCCTAGCAAAATGGCACAGTCGTCTTTTCTAATCTTTAATCCTAACGCTTGCCTTTTCAATGTGGCTTGTTGCTTCCTCCCTGCTTATCATCAGAATCAGATAGTGACAGTATGTTTTTATACTGCACTGCATTTTTGTAACTCATGTAAGCTGAAAAGTTGTTTCTGTGTCAAGTTTTTTTTCTGTCATTGAATACTATAAATGTAAGTCTTCATCCACTGATATTCACAAAGCATTTTTTGTGAATATCCTTGAATATACCTTCAAAAGCAATCATTCCCTCCTGCATAGAAATATAAAGGTCTTTCAAGTATATTACAACGAAAAGAGCACACATCCTTGGGCTCTGTGTGTGGTTCCTCCTTTCCTTTTCACTGTGTTTTTATTTGAATGTTTTATTGATTTTTTCCCCCCTCAGATGCAAAATCTTAAAAACAGAGGAAAAAACATCTACTTGCAAGTGACAGAAAAGGGTAGCGAGAGTCTGTAACAAAGTGTGAAAGTTGGAGGAAGGATCCCAGTGAGATGATACAATTCAGCTCCATGTATGTGGGGCAATAAAGAGGGAACAGAGTTGTCCTCGTATGTAACCCCACTTGTAGGAGGAAGAGCAAGGGCAGCAAACCCAGGTCTCCCCAGTGAGCAAAGAGCCGGGGGGAAGGAGACCAAACCAAAGGAGGCACATCACTGGGAGCAAGCTGTCCCCTGAGAAACAGAAAAAAGCTCATCCTTTCCCCAAAATGTGAGGGAAGCAGGTGAGATATTGCCCTAAGGTCTGCTTGAGGATGGGTGCAGCTATACAGTGTTTACCCAGGCATTTCAAATTTTTCAGCATTGCTTTCAGTAACACAATACTGTGAACGCATTATAGCACAGCTATCAACCTAACACCACCATCCGCAACCAGGCAGGCTGAGTACTTCATACATCACCCTATCTAGGGCTTTGCCTTTAAATCCTCTTATTTCACTACCTCAAAGGCACCTCAGTGTGTCCTAGTCAAACTGGCTGTACCATTTATCAATAACAGCAGCAGCTGCTGCCACGTCTTGCAGTTACTTGGAACTGTAGCAATCCACCTGTAAGGAGACAGTGAAAAAATCAGCAAGATTGTCTCAGATCTGCACAGCTAACAAAGGCAGAGCACTGGTTTAGCAAGGCCAGTAGCATGCTCCAATATGGCAAATTTAAACGAATGTGACATTGATTTCTCCCGTAGCTCTGTTCTGTAATTAAAGCTGTAACCAAAGGTTCTTATTCATTTTTTACTCAGGCAAATTCTCACTGCAGTCAGAGGAATCTGTCCAATGAAAGACCACGGAAACCTGACTAGCAGCCCAAAGATTTAACCCTACTTGCTTTATTTCTGATCACTCTCTTTTAGAAGGATAATTAAAGCTACTTGACATGTGAGGCACTGTATATGTGCTGAGACCTAGTACGAGAAAGAAACAAGATAACCTTCTTGGTTAGAAAATAAAAACTGTGAACCAGAAGCCATGATCTCATCTTGGCTTCTGCAGCGTGCCCTGATTAAAAAGGAAATCTTTCTTCTGTCTACAAAATGAGACGAATGACATCTACAACGCAGCATTCAGACCCTGAAAGTTACAGCAGTGTAGCGTGTGAGGCCACCTCAGCCACCCCAGTGCCCAGACCTTCCCATCCTCCCCACCTGCACCCCTCAGGGCTCTCCCCACCTGACCTTGCTGCCCCCTCCCCTGCCTACCTACACATGGGCAGACATTTCCTCCACTGCTGAGAACTGGATTGTTGTCTTTATTTATTTGGTTCCCTTTTTTCTAAGCACTGGAGATGACCACATGGGGTTGTCTTTGTCACATCGTTACAGCTGCCTTTTATAATTACAGGACAATGGTCTCTCTGTGTATTTTCAAATGTAGTTTAAGGGTTACATATCCTTTTTTTCTGTCAGAGCTAGCCTGTTTTCTCTGTACTGTTACACACTTACAATAATCTCTGAAACTTCAGTTGTGGAAGGTACAGAACCAATAGAAGCAGTCATCAATTAGTAGCATTATGATACTGTGATATCAAAGTGTCTTTAAAATAATGATAAAATCTTATTGTTTAAATATTTCCTTTTTTTTTTTTTGAACATTCAGAGGTCATTTAACACAGTTTAAAAATAATGAAATAGGTCACTTAGAGGCAAAACAGTCTGAGAAGCTATCCGCCTATACAGCAAAATGCTAATGCCCTTTGAAATACAAAGGCAAGGGAGTTGTTCTCTTTACTGTCTAATGTTTTGTACATTTTCAGACCCAGGTCCAGAAGTATTTATCTTTCACCTCAAAATCTGATTGCTGTGCTAATGCTGTTTAAAACTAAATAGAAGAAAATTATATTCTCCACAAGAATTCCATTGATTCCTTTCTTTGGATAGAAAAAGAAATAATAGTCATTTTTATTCACACAAAGTCCTGTATAGAAACCTCTGTGTGTAACTCGCATTGGGCCACTGTAAGTTGTTATTAGCTATTGGTTATAGCTAGGATAAATGCATGGGAACACTATTTATGTAATTGTAAGTAATGTCACATTTGAATTTGGGACTCAGACTTCCTGTAGCTTTCTACAAATCATTACTTTTTCTCTAGTTTGCTATTTTTCCTGCGAATCTTTGAGTTTAAGCCAAACAGGGGTACTGTTCTTGGTCACAGGAAGAGTCAAATTAATTCTTGGAGCGAGCAAAAAAAGCGAACTCACTATGCAGCTGTATCAACCTTGTGCACTATGTTTAAAGTGGCATTTGAGGAATTAAATGTGCTGAAATATTCAAGAATTATTCAAGTATTCAGTGACCCATAGGATGCCTGGGTCAACATGAACACTCTTGACAGAGAAGTCCAGTATGTTTTCCTGACTTCTGACAAGCAGCAGTCCAAAGGACACAGTTTAATACCACAACCACACTAATTCTCGTTTTTTTCTCCTATGCTCTCTTGATCTTTCCCACCATGCTGATAGTATGCACAACATAACACAGTGCAATAGAACCAACTTACTGATTCACATCTACAGAGGACTTCCATTGAAAATTTTAATAATTGTGTATGATGCTCAGATATCGCCTTCCCAGATGAGGGCAGGAAAGCAGTTGAGTATAAAGATCTCATCCTATTATGTGCTTTTTTGATCATTATCATTAGTGCATCTAGAAATCCACCAAGTAATTTACAAGATTTCTTTTCAGAGAATTGTTCAAATAAATCATGGAGGAATATTTTAAGTTTTAGCACATTGTAGAAATCCAAAGCTGTATTTGCTTTGCATGAAATACAGGTCTAGAACAATAAGCTTTATTTGCATACACAGGTACTACAAATTTATATTCATATATTTATATGTAGATAGCTAGCTGAACACCCACTTATGAGTTAAGTTTACATGCCCCAGTTACAGAAATTCTGCATTGAAATTAGGTACTTAATTGCATACTCAAAGCCTTGACTTTCTGTTTGTAAATCTGATCTTTCTTGGATTTTCCCTCAAAAACAGATTCCTAAAGCACCTCAGCCACTCTACTGCTTCCCCTTTCCAATCTTTAACTTTTATCACAGCTTCCTTGGGGCAAACACATTGTTTACTCTCTTGAAGTACGTTGCAGCTCACCTGATGTTTCTGTTTCCAAAAGCAGAAGAATCATTCTGAAGATTTCCAAATTGTCACTTGCAAGGAACAGTCCCTTCTCATGAAAGAAATTAGAGCCTGCAATCACGCCCAGGGTATATAAAGTGGGATACGTATGTGAAGAAAGTTTCCCTGCTCCCTCACCTCCTGGATACATGTGCAAACACGAGGAATAATGGAAGTTGCAATGATTTTTTTTTTCCCAAAGAAACAGGAGAAGTCAGTCTGAATCTGGACTGCGACACAGACTTTCCAGTGTCCTCACCCAAAAAGACCATGCTTCTCTGGACCTATTACTTTACATATGCATTCAGATTTGGGCATCCAGAACTAAGAATACCAGACTGTTTTACATATTTTTCCAGCTTACGATGTGTGCTACAGTCCACTAGGAACAGATTTGAAATAATTATATTTCATTCCATCTCATGTCAGACAACAAGTTAGCTTAGCACATTTTAATGGAGTGGTGCACAGTGGCTCTTTCACTTAATGAGACCACATTTTGATGAGAGACTCTAGTGGGTTAAGGAATCATAACCATAATGAAATCCAAGGTTTGGGGTTTTGGTTCATTAGGCAACAAGGATAGCTCTTCAGAATACTTGCTTCCAGAAAGAAATACAGACGCCAAGATTTTATATCCCTCTGGAGAGTTTTGCTGTGAACTGTCATTACTGAAGAAATGTACTTGAAGGGAGAGGAAAGGAAAGAAGGATTAAAGAATTCAGCTGTGCCGCAACACATTTATCCATCAAAACAGGACAAAAAGTTGGTTTCTCAGTCATGGAAAGAAAAAAATAGTTTATTAATCTGTTTTGATAATCATACACTAGATAAAGAGCAGTTTCTATTTCCAGAATACTGGTTATGTTGTATATATTCAAGGTTTGCACACCAGTTGACAGGTATGCGCATCCCTTTCCACCATATATACAAAAAACATACAAGCACAAGATATGGGCAGCATGCATATCCCCAACCTCTGACAGATATTTTCCTAGAATAAATTAGTACTGTGCCTGCACTAGTAGCAGACAGCAAGAAAAAGGGGATACATCAGCAATTTTGCACTATATGAACCTACAGAAACTGCATTTCCACCTCACAATGAAAACACGATCAAGAAAAAGTTGAATGGTACTTGTATACATATGTATGTATACACACATACTTCAATGTATTTTCATAGCACTTCTTATTTCTGATATAATTTGCATAAACTAGCAACCATCCTGATAATAGAGGAGGATGGAAAGGTTTTGGATTATCTTGCCCAGAGGTGGTCCATCTAGGAAGGTAAGCCAAAAAACTGTACAATTTTGAAGAAGATTGAAGCAAACCAGACAAATCAAGGCAGGAGTTCATCCTCTGGAGCACTTGTATCCATGTTTTTCCCAGGAGCTAAGACATACGCTTGCAGTACCAAGTAACTGTGCTCATTTTAAAATTTTTAAGTAATACAGGAGAAGAAGAAAGAGGAGTTTAAGTACTGCAAAATAAGCAATATGCCTTCCACTAGCAGAAAGGGAACATTATGAAATCAGAATGGAGAGATGGAAGCCCTGGACATTTTTTTTACTACAACAAAAAGTAAAAGTTTGAAACTGGAGTCTGTAAGAGGACCTCTGCAAGCTCTGTTTCTCCTTACATGTCCATGCTATGCACTGCACAAAATCTCACAGAATAGAATATGATAATGCCTTCAATTTGTGAACTACTAAAACCAAAGTACAATGGATGTAGTCGAAGCATTCATTTCAAAGGTTAACATGCAGACTGTATTAGTCCTTCCATGCGTAATCATTCAGCAGAAATGATGATTAAAAGTCATAATACATACTTTTTTTTAGAATCCCACACTTGACTTTGATCAGAGTATCGGATTACAAGGCATACATAATCAACAATATTGTAATTAAATTGCATCAAAGATTGCTGACCTTTTGCTGCAATCTTTCGGGTAAAATTCACAGTACACAAACATGCTTTAATCTATGTGAAACATTTATCATGCACAAAGAAAGGTAACTTTTTGACATCAACATAATTAGCCCTGGCGTATTGACTCCACATGTCAGCCCTTGGCTGTGAGCTAACTTGTGTGAGATCATGTTAAGTGCTGCCAGTTTGCGTAGCTGCCATGGATTAAACAAGAAAAATGGTATCAACAATGTGAGAATATGTTCTCTGCTGCATGTTAATGAAGCCATTGGCACTAAAATTGTTGATATTTAGAATTTGCTTTGTTTAAATTATGAAAACAATCAATATTATAGAATCTTTGTACTTTTTTAAATAGGCCATTAATTAACCTATTGATTATTGTGGAGAGTAAAAGAAATATTCTTCCTGAAAAATATATATTTGCTTTTTCAAGGTCTTCTCAATCCCTTCTAGAATGCTGTGATCTACTGACAGAATAATGTTGCCTTTTTACCATATGAATAAATAGCCATAATAGCTACAGCATAATTTGCAGATTATTTCCATTCTCCTTGAACCAAGGTCTGAAAGCTGCTAAAGACACCTGATAAAAGAAACTTGCCATCAGATGAAATTTGGATTTATATCCACAGAAAACACTGGGTTTCATTTCTCTCAACTTTATCTGGAAGTTGCATACTGACAGCAGGGACCTCTGAAGACTTTTCAACTTGGCCTGTCTCCCACCTTTTAATTTGCGTACTTGATATCCTGCAATCACTTTCAGAGATCTTAGAGCAGTGCCATTTCTACTAGCAATAAGAGATAAGAGGATGTACTTTGCACATTCCTTAAGCTTGGTAGTATTAAAATACTGTATCTTGGCATCAGTAGAAACTTCATTGCAAATGTAACACTGTGGTTTTTAACACGTGCAAGGTTATAACTATCCAATTTTGATTTTTTTTATTATTCTAGGTAACACAGTATTAATGCTTATTTCAGCATGTGTCTTGGAGCTTTGATTACTGGGTCAAGGAAGCAAATTTTACCACACGTTCAAAATAATCATGAGACCACAGTTTAAGGCACCAACTAAGACACAGTTTCAAAATTCTCCTCTATTTATATCACACAGCAAAATTTGACTGCTGAATATAATGATGTCATAATCATGAGCTACAATCTCAGCATCAGTAACATCAATTTTAAAAGTTCAGCATTATCCTTTATTTTTATAAAATACACTTACAAATGCTAATTGGTTATAAAATGATGTAGAGTTAGGAATGGGCCAGCTCCAGAATTTTAAATGTGTCACATCCCCATGCATTGCAGAGTGACTAGTTTTGAATGCCTAGATCTGAACCCACTCTAGGGTCTTAAACCAAGTGTCAACTTGGAGGTGAATTAATTTTCCTTCTGTTTAGGACCTTATTAAAGTAAAATCATGGTTTTGCCAAGACTTAAGCAAAGGAGAATAGAAAATCCCGTAAGAACAGCTGCTTTCTCAGTGCTTCCAACATTTAAAAAATTCTTCCCTTGCAGTGGGTGGGTGCTGCACATGCAAACCCTGATACTGACTGAACCTGCACTCTTCTGGTTACAGACATCATGTGGAGCTGAATCCTGTTACAGTGACTGTCTTCAAAGTCTGTTTTTGTATGGACTTAAACACTGTGTCTTTAGAAAGTACTTATTATTATATTAATTTTCTTCCTTTAAAAATAGATCTGAAAGTCAGTTAGATCTTTCAGCAAAACTGATCCTTTTAAAAAGGAGAACTGGAGCATCCTAATAACCTGGTTCTGTTCTGGAACAGGTGAAAGAGGGGGGAATTGTATAGCTCACTAACACAGAATATTTTTAGGATACTTGCTAACCTCTTATTCTCATCTTCACACACAAAACTATTCATTTGCCTAGAAACAGCTATTTACTGCCAATGGGACAACCTAGGATTGCCTGTCTTGCATCCAGCTACCGTTTCAGAAAGGCAAGGGTGTACTGCA
>VZTL01016320.1:0-11640 GCA_013400535.1 Scopus umbretta
AAGGAGCAAGAGGTGAAGGAGCATGCCTCTGTCTCTAGGCCCTCACCTTTCCCAGCTGCGGTGGAAGTGGGGCAGAAGACGCCAAGTTGAGAGCAAGCCCTAGAAAGCAGCCTGGGAGCATTCAGGCTGCAGCACAAGTCACCTCACAGAAGCCGGCTGCAAGTGATTTTCCTTTTTGTCAGCACAGTCTGCTTCACAGGAACAAGGAAAATCTCCAAACCTGGAACATAAAAAAGGCATCAAGCAAAGCCACAAAAGTGTTTCCATTTGTTTCATTGCAGATAACGGGAGGCAGCTACCATTTCAAGATCAAGTCTTGCTCTGCTGAAGACCTCCAGCTGACACATCACCAGTCATTTACGATCTGCCATTAAACATATACAGTCATTATAGCTCTTTTCTCTGCTAGTTGCAGCCTCAGGACTTTTTGCTTAGGCTGCACATAAGTTCTTGTTTGGAAGATTTAAAAGGAGAAAAAAAATAACAATCTTGGTCTCCCAGAAGCTGTCTTGTGGTGCTGGGGAGGGAGATCATGCTGCTGCCCCAGCAGGGTACCAGCCCCATCCCACTCAGCACTGGGCACTGCGTTCACAGAGGCGTTTCAAGGGGGAGCAGGGCAGCGTGCCCCAGTGCAAAGCCCCAGCAGGAAGGTGCCCCTCCAGCCACCTCGTGCCCCCAACCAGGCTCCTCCAGCCCCAGGAATGGGGGCGGCTGCAGGAAGGGTGGGGGAAGCAAGGTCCTGCCTCTGCCTGGCCTTTGTCTTCTGACCCCACTCCAGCCCTCCCAAAAGCAAGACCAGATCTGCAGGGAAAGGTGATACCCTCCTTTGGACCTGCTGCTGCAGTAAAAGCAGACGGTCGAGCTTGGGGACCGCTGGCCTCCCACAAGCACCGCAGCGGCCACCCCTGCCAAACACTGCACGGCAGCACAGAGAAGGACTCGGCCCAAAGTCTGCCTGGTTTTCCCAATCGCATCCTTTGTTCAGATCAGAAATATCACCTCTCCCTACAAACCTTTCATCATTCAAGATACCTCCCAGTAGAGATGACAAGAGAGGAATCATGGGGAAAGAAATGATCAAAGAATAGTGTTATCAGGATTTTTGGCAGCTGAGCTATGATTCCAAATGTAGGTATGGCAGACACTGCTCTGATGCAGTAGATGCAGCTCATGCATCTGTAGGCATGGCAGACAAGCACCGATGGGCTCATGGCTGCGTAGCAGCCCACGCGGGGTGAGGTGTCCTTAGCAAGCAGGGATCCAGTGCAAAGAAATCAGTGCTGGGGAAAATAAGACTTCTTCCCAAGATGTCTGACCTGGGGTAGCTCACGTGAGCTAGCCTAACAGAGCAGACACCATCATCTGAATTTTGACTTGGTTAAGTAATCAGCATCCAGCCTAGCGCCCTCCACAGACAAAGCTAACCCCAGGTTATCTGGACTTCATAGCTCTTTAACCTGACAGAAACAGCATTTCCCAGGAGTTAGTGCTGTAGCATTGTGCTTTCTCTTGCATTTTCAGGTTTCTGTGGCTCTCATGCTTCTGCCTTGCTGAGATGTTTGTGTCAGCCAACCCAGGAAAATTTGGCACTGAAATGGTACTGTGCTGCATTGTTTTCTCACTGTATAGCTCATGATCCCTCCTATTCCTCACAAATCACAGTAATCGTAAGGGCTGCCAAGCCTCGAAGCCAAAAGCAGCTTTGAGATATTTATCCCACCTTCTTGTTTGACATGTCGTAGTTGATGTTGTAGCCGTGATGGAAGTGGTAGTGAAGGCAAGCCCAGAGAATGAGAGGAGGACGAAATCCAGTGTTCAGGAGCACAAAAACTGCTGTAACTCAGGGGGGTCTTATATCAGCCATGAGAATCTGTGTTGGGAGATGTCAGGAGGGAGGTGAGACCTGGCTATGGCTTTGCAGACTACAAAGTTTCTACTGCATTTCTAATGCATTTCCATTTCGCAGAAATCAAGATTCATCCAGATGTGGTTCACTGAAAACTCAAAATTTCATCAAGAAACCTGGATAGACAGTGTCCAATTTGTTCCGTCTCTGCTAAAAGCATCCATGAATGAAATCAAACTGTTGCTATGGATCTTTACATTCATTTTATTTGTTTGCTTATGCTCCCAGAGAGCTAAGTGTATTTGGCAGATTGAGAGAGGTGTGGTGGGCAGAGGGCTAGAGGTCATCCATGCCATCCATGAGTTAAATAAAAGTAAGGAAATATCCTCCACTAAGCAACCTCAGGTCCCCACGTGCTGCTCTCCAGCAGCGTCCTTGCCACTGTCCTCCTTAATCTCTTCCTACAGATAGAAATGGGTAAGAGAATTCCTCTCTCAGAATAACTTGCTCTCCATCCAGGGCAGAGTCTTTCCAACATGACGTTATTCAAATTAAACCACAAATCTTCTCTTCTAGGGGTAACACTCTGATGTCTTCCCAAACCTGTTCTCGTTTTCTTTTGCCGTTTTGACACCATTAGCCTTTTGAAAATGCTAGCACACATACTGAGATAATACTGTTACTTTTATCGTGCTTGGAAAGGCACAGAACAGGCTAAACTCAGCCAACTGCTTGGCTTTGGCTTTTCCCTATTGTATAATATCCTTTTGTATATAGCTCTGCGTGGCAACCCATTTATATCAAATCTTACCAGTTAAGGGTGGGGGGAAAGGGAGGCAATCGATAGTTATCTTGCCAAAGAGACCTGAAGTCAATAGCCTCCCCTTTTCCCGTGGGCAGGGCTGGCATGACAGCCTGCTGCCCGGCCAGGGTGAACACACCATGAAGTGAGCTGCCCTGCAACCCAAAAATCAGCCAGGAGATAGAAATCCTCGGAGTGGGTGGCGCAGGCCAGCCAGCTGCCTGCAGGGCGCTCTGCAGTCAGCAGCTACCTTGCGGCTCTCCGGGAACCACGAGCATTTCGGGAGCATTTCGGGGCTGTTGGTCGTGGCTGTGGGCTGGAAAGACGAAAGGTTTGTGGCCCTTGGGGTTAGGGGGAATAGCAGAATAGCTCCCTTGGGAGCGTGCACTTCCACAGCTGTAAGAACAGAGGCTTTCCCGACAAAAAGGGTGCTTTGTACTTAAGCCACAGGTGAGGAGCTGCTCTTCAGACGCTAATTTCTCATGCAGATTTTCATGCAGACGGTCCGGGCCCATTTCCCCAGCCCTCAGCAGTGGCTCACTGGGGCTCGCTGGGAGCAGCCGACAGGGTGGGTGCACCGTTGCAGCACCAGGAGCTGCCGGGGAATGCTGAAAATGCTGCTGAGCGTGTTCCCAGCAGTGGCATGCAGGAGCCACTCCGGTGGGACCATCATCCCAAAGGGAGGGACACCAGGTGAGACAGAGGCCTCAGGCAGGGCTGGAGGCCACTTCCCACCGCAGCCCCCACCTACCCCGGGGAGATCACCCCCAAGAGGAGAGACGGAGGGAGAAAGCAAACGTTTGTCCCCAATCAACTGACAAAGATTTTTTAAAGTGAGTAGAACCCTTCTCTATGCACAGTTTTTACTTCGAGCATGGTGTAGAAAAAAATCGATTTGTTTTTCTCAGTCCAATTCCCTTCTGTCTAATAGGTCTGTTGTAAACGCCAATTTTACTGTCATTTACACTGTGCCCATCTGAGCTATTTTCTCAACAGTTAAATAAGAATACTTTAAAGTAATGTGATTTTTTTATTTGAATTCCAATTTATGTTCAGATGGTTTGACACAAATCTAGTAAGGAAGGCTCACTATTTTCATAGAACAAATTAAATTATATGTTATATAGCCACACAAGTAAATATGTTATATAATTGGATAAATAAATACTTGTGATTAGATACAGTATCTCATTCTTACCTACACATAATAGCAAGGCTAGTGGAAGTATTGTACAAATCACTGTGCTTTAATACTTAGCAGTCCATGAAAATCGACCTGAAAGACAATAGGCAAGAACATGCACAAAAACAGGCTAAACCTAGTGATTTGAACCAAGGCTTCCTGCTTGCCTGTTTAAGTGCGATTCAAATCAGCTTAGAGTCATTTTCACTTAAGCCAGTCGATCTGGGCAGAGAGGTCAAAGCATAATTAGTTGTGCAGAAGATGGTGGTGGTGGATAAAAGGTGATGATGGACACTGCCGGTGGGATGGACGATGGGGATGGACAGTGGGGATGTGCCACCAGTTACAGGGCACAGTTAAAGCCTGCAGAGCCAAAATCAGTACCTGGACAACCGAATGGTTGCAACTGACCATTTGCAGGGAGTTTGAGAGTGTCGATCTCAGTTCGTGTTGTCAGAGAACGCTTTCCTCCTGACTGTAGAAGAGAAAACCAGTTCCTTTTAAGCTGATAAACACAGCCCAGCTGGGACCCAATTTGTTGTTTGGATATTACAGGCTGAGAGACAGACCGGAGTCCTGGCATGTTTTAAAGAAATTGTGGCTCCCTCATGCAGCTAAATTAGTAATAGATAGCACACGCCTGCGATGGAAATGGAAGGTGGCTAATGGTAATCATTCCTCTCTTCCACCCACCCTCTTTTTTGCCTGCATTTTGCTTCAGATCGACCTGCACTACTTTTTAAGTGTTTCCACTGTTTTTTTCTCTTCCAAACAACCTCCCCCTCCTTCCCACAACTCCCACAACCTGATTTTATAGTAAATGGACATGCTAAAAATTGGAGCTGTTCAACATACATAGACATTTGTTAAACCGAGACAGTGATCCTGAAACCAAGCACGACATGCAGGCTCCTCTCTTTCTGCCACCACTAATTCACCAAATTAGTGTTTGCTAGCTTCTCACATGGAGGAAAGGCAGCTAGGGAGGCATGAGATTTATTTTTTCAAAGTGTGAAAGTCAGTCTAAATAATACTTCACATACGATAGGAACTGACTCAAAACCAGCAGGCTATGCCAAAAGAAATGGGGTATTTACCAGCAGAGCGGTGTAGAATATACCACCCCCAGTAGCTGTCTTTAAGGTAAAATGTGGGCACTCGGGGCCAAAGCTGAGGGTATTTCCAAGAATTATTCCCTAACAATTTCCTCTCCTCCTCCCCATTTCACGCTGACAGCAGTTACTAGGTTTGGTTTGTTTTTTCATTTCGGCTTTGACTTCCACTGGGCCTCATTCAGCAGCTTTTTCCTCCATGTGCAGTAGATGAAATCCCATTCCCATTCAAAAGGAAAAGCTCTCGGACCGGTGGGCTGCTGGGAAGCCCAAACTCCTTCTCCCTCATGCATAGGGCTGATGTTGCCTCACAACAGCAATTGCTTCATGGCATGCAGGGTCCTGGGTGGACCCGCAGCACCTCTCTCTGCCAAGTCAGTATTCCGTTCATATTATATTTGCCATGTCTGGTAATGAGTGCTGATAATATCAGTCATCCCTTTTTCTAGCTCTTAAAGCAACAGAAAGTTTTAGAGTGTAGGAGGCCCACAAGCCATGAAGTATGTGAAAAAAAGGGCTTAATAGACAAGAAAAAGTCACCATTGTTTGCAGCATAAACAGGTACTTATAGCATGTCTAAGCCCCTCCTGGTCAGCAATTCATTTCAGTTCTTCCTTCTGTGTGACAGTCTGTCATGTGAAAACACAAGACGCTCTTCAAAGCTTATGTGACCTTTAGAGGTTCAGCCCAAAGCAGTTTTGCTGACATCTGGCACACGAGGGACTCGCCATAAGATGAAATAACAACAATAACCAAGCTTCTGCAGGGCCGTCATCTGTCGATCCCAAGGCAGGGAAAGCAGCACAGAGAAGGGAGGGAGGCCGAAAGGCCGTACCTGAGCTTGCACTGCAGTGCCCAGGCAAAGTCACACCTTTGCTAAGTCATGGAGCGGACCGAGATAGGGGCAAAGTAGGCAGCCTGGTGGGAAGGGGGTTTAGTGGGAACACAATTCATCATTTATCTTTGGATAAAGAGTGGGGCCCCCCAGAAGCCACTGGGACTACGTGAGCCAGGATGTCTCTGCAATGAGAAGATGCTGTGTGAAGAATTTGGTCTAAATTCACAGTTAACTCAGAACAAAGTAACCAAAAATAGAAATGGTTAAGCAGTGATTAAGCAGGAGTCAAGCAAAGTGAGAAGAAATTCAGCTTTAATGAGGAAGACAAAGAAGAGTGAAGCTATAGTGGCAAGAAAACAATGACTTTCCAGTCATTTTTCATGAACTGAAGGAAAAGCCTAGACTTTTCCCTACTCTGCATGGGAGTTGTTCAGACGGTGGGCTAGGCTGGGCTTGCTGCAGTGTGCTCAGGGAGCCAGAAGATGTATTTTACTGGCTATGCTTAGAAAACACAGAACATTGTCAATGTGTTGAAAAGCTGCTTGTGCTCATCTGTTCCGGCACTCCTGCCCTTGAAACATCCCCTCTGCTTCTGGGGGAGATGATATTTGAGAGTTCAGAAATGGGCTGTTATTTAGCAGACAATATAACCAAAAGTGTTCGGGGCTCAGAAATTGATTGCTACGCCAGCCAGAGCAGGCAAATCCTGCTGCGGCAGCCTGCGAGCTGGGGAAACTCCTCTGCTCCACACAAGGTGAGGCGTGGTGGGGAACGGCTGTGTCCCTGGCTCAGGACGGAGGATTTCCCCTCCCCGGCTGCTCCGTCAGTGGAAGAACGTGATCCTGCTCCAGCAGGATGGTGCGGCAGCGGGGATCCGTATTTCAAACGGCAGGGGTTAAGCAAAGTGACCAATTTCCTTGGACTAATTGAGCATGCAATCTGCCTGCTTGTAAAGCCTGTATTTGGCCAGGAAGATT
This sequence comes from Scopus umbretta, assembly GCA_013400535.1. Classification (NCBI taxonomy): domain Eukaryota; kingdom Metazoa; phylum Chordata; class Aves; order Pelecaniformes; family Scopidae; genus Scopus; species Scopus umbretta. Next base: position 6,759 of record VZTL01016320.1, read on the forward strand.
TATTACTTTTAGCAATGATGAATGTCCAAGAGCAGCGAGGGCAGACCTGAGCTGCAGTTCATTAACTTTAAGTGGGATGATGTTGAAAAACCATTTCTATTTTTGGTGACTTTGTTCTGAGTTAACCGTGAATTTAGACCTACTTCTGTAATAAAGCGCTCAGGGAGTCCAGTGAATCTTGTTCTCTGTGGCAGACACTAAACCTGTAGGATTTTGTCCTTATCCTGATGAGTAAGCAGTTTTAGCTGGCCCTGAGAGGCTATGAAATGATAGAAGACTGCTCTGTACGGGAGTTTGAAGTTAAGCCTCCATCTATCTCAGAAGCAGAGACCAAAATGGAGGATTGATGTGCCTTTGCCATTGGGTTTCAGAATAACACCCCTTTATTATCTTCATCTTCTCCTCAGAAAGTCATCATCAGTTCAGTGCTTCGTCTGTGCTACCGAATGGCCACGTCCATCACAGGGGTATGGTGGCACCCCCTCTACCTTCCCCGACATCTGCTTTAAAATCAGTTGCTCTGTTTGTATAGGACGGAAAGTGCAATGCAATATTCCTTACACTGAAAAGTGCTGGACACTTTACTAACTGCCTAAGGTAGCATCTGTCTCCCTCCACATTCATTATTTGCAAATAGTCTCCTTTTCTCCCTTTTCTTTGAGAGAATACCCATTAGTGAACGTAGCTGGGAAGCCCTAGAGCATGCCCTACCTTCTTTTCTCCCCAGCAATACTTGTGCTTAATGTGACACTTTTACAAAACACCTTCTCTCTGTCCCTGCGCTGCAAGACCACACTGGTCCTCTCGAAATTGTCAGCAAGTATTTGATGCTGAAAGATTATTTTCTTATAAATAATTCCCAGCGGTGGCTGCTGTGGCCTGTAAAAAATACTTCTGCGTTGCTCTCTTTACAGTGGTGTATAGACTGAAAATGCATGTGTATCTGTGTTTCCACGATAAATATTATCTTGCATCTTACTAGCGTTAGCAGTGTCATCTGCTCCAAACTGCAATGCATGCACACCTTACAGCCAAGCGCAAACCTTTCTTGATCACCTGTTAGACTCTGCAAAACCTGGGCCATAGGCAATCAACCTGCGATGCTGTATGCAAGGAGTCCACAGCCCAGGATAACCAACCTGGAAGCTGCAAAGCTAATGAATTTGCCTCTGAGGCTTAATTGTAAGAAAAGTAATTAATCTTGCTGGGTTTCACTCATCATCAAGCAAACTTTTGCTGATGAAGAAAACTGCTGAGCGTTCCAGTTCACTCCCCAAGTCAGCCTCTCCCTGTTGGACTTTGTGGGTAATTGGCACATCATTACTATCCCATTTTCTACAGATTCCCCAAGAGGAAATGGTGAAAGGAATGCATAGATGTTAGTAAGGGAAGGGGGTTTTGCAGCTCAGACTTTCGCTCCCACTTCCAAAGAAGTTCTGCATTTGCTTAGTGCCCGGATTTTGTTCAGACCTGGTAAGAGGGGGGGAAAAAAAGAAAAAAAAAAATCCAGAAAATCTGTAAGGGAAGGAAGAACGTGCAAAACAACCACCAGAAGGTTTCACAGCTTTTGTGTGTGAGATGTTCACCCAGCCTTGCCACTGAACCGGTACGCGTCAGGGCTGAATCCAGCTCTCATCCACATATGGTCTAAGCCTCAGCGATGGGGCAAGAGATGAAGATACCAAAGACACACAATATTGGGTGTAATCTCAAATCACTTCAGGCATCTGGCCTATCCGAGGCATCTGTTTTAGTTTGAGATAAATTGCTCTCCTGAGTCGCCTGTTATATGGGGAGCCTACACTGGCTGGCAGAGAAGTAGCCAGCGCTGCACGATGTCCTTTGCAAAGCCTTGTCAGGGAGCTGACAGGCTTTCAGAGAAGTGCTGAGGAGCCGGACGGATCGCTGTGAGTGAAAGCAGGGCTGGACAGGATCAGCAGGGTGCCAGAATATCAACCATGCCCTAAACGAGCAGCATGACCAGAGCCATGCAAGGAGCTGCCTGACTACATGAGGGCAGTCCGGGGGACTGGGTGTAATTCCGTCTCACCAGCAGCACTGTAATCACTGAGGTTGAGAGTGTTGCTCAGGTTTCTGATGGGAGCAGTTCACTGGGATCTGGTTAGTGCATTTTAGTTGCCTTTCGGGGACCAGAATGTATTCCCTTATAATCATAGAATCATAGAATTGTTAAGGTTGGAAAAGCACCCTGAGATCATCTAGTCCAACCATCAACCCCTCCCCTCCTCCCCCCAAAAAAAACCCCAACCAAACAAAAAAACCAACAAAACACCCAAACAAACAAGCAAACAAAAAAAAGGCTTAATGCTGTGACTTTTCAGGCTTGCTGCATGAGGGCAAGCAATCCAGTTCTAGGAAACATGCACAGGTGGAGAATGTATATGGTCTTGGTCATTTGGGGGAGCAAAAGAAGCTGATGCAACACAATCATTGACACAAAGGAAAAAGAGAAGGATGGGAAAACAGGTAAAGAAATGCATGTGTCAAACAAGAGATGCACAGATGGCTACATTTGTTCTGCTCATTATAACTATTTTCTCACAGAAACTCCTTTACTCCTCCTAAGAGGAGCACAAAGGCTGATCCCTTACGCTTTGATCTCAGAATCATTCCTTGAAACGCAGGAGTTTCAGCAAACTTTAAAATCCACACAGCAAAATGTCCATGCTTTAGCTGAATTAAACAATATTTTTAATTACCTAGTTTGATTTACATCTATATATGGTAACAAAATGCATAGAAGATACTTTATTAAACACACGTTAAAATATTAAAACTCTATGCAATGGGGCTAGAGTTCAAATGTCAGAACACTATCAAAACCAACCCTCTTCCTCAGTCTAGTGGAGTTAAAGGAGAAGGCCATGATTGTGAGACAAGCCTTTCGCACCTCTACCGGCAATTTGGAGTGAGAAGCATTTCCATTCGCTCTCAATGAATAGACCAAATTAGAAACACTGATTTTAGATTTCTCGCCTGTCTCAAAAGCTTTAAATGGCAGAAAAATTTTGCTCCCAACAGGAGTTGTGAAAGACTTAGTGGATCGAGCTTTCGTATCCCAGCGGATTCTAAAGAGAGAAAATAATTTACAAACATGATGTCAGCTGTACATTGCAGAGAGGATCATACAAGCCAAAGGCACAGCACAGGTCCACAACACCCAGGGGGAAAAGGGGGCACAGGGAGGGTGGCAGCCGAGGCTACGCTGTGCTGTAACCTTGGAGCTCCTGTCCGCAGGCAGGGCAGAGGGAAAAAGCACAGCAGAAGCAGAAAATGAGCTGCGGCCCAAGCCATAGTATGTGTTGTCAATAAAAAAATGTTTTATCTGTTTAACTTGAGCTGCCTTTTTTTTTTTTTTTTTTAAATGCCAGAAGTGGGGGTTTTTTCAGTTTATTTTAGAATAGCTGTAATTAACGAAATCAAAGGCAAAGTAAACCTGTAATCGCTCCCTGCACCATCTCTTGTAATTTTTCATGGAGTTAGATGAAACTCAGTGTAGGTAAAATCAGTTCAACCTTCTTGTGAAAACAAGACTTGACAAGAGCAAAAGTAATTTAAACCATGCACGGCTGTCGTCCGATGCGGCGCCTGCGGCAGTTACGGCCTCGCAGCAGTGTCTCACAGGGTGGCCATGCCAGGCCAGAGGCAAAAATGAACCAGATTTGGAGCTTCAAATCTTGTTATGTAGTGCCATCTTGAGGTTTTGTGAAATGAAAATTACTTTCTTCAAGGCTATGTATGGCTTTTATGTGGTTGCATTTCGAGAAGTTCATTCTTCAGGGTGTATGATCGGGTGCATTCAACTGTATGTGTGAACTGGAGAAGACAGGGCTGGACTCACCCGGCTGGAGCGCGAGCCAGCCCGTTCTCTGCTCCATGGTGGCATCAACCCTTTGAAAAACTTGCCCTAGAAAATGTTCACCTACCCAGCATTTAAAAGCACAGCTATGGACAACATGCTGGCACTGCGGACGAGCCTGAGGGCCACAGCATGTGGCTGCTCTTGTTCTCCGACAAGACACGAACCCGTATCTCATCCCTTGCCCCTTCGCGACGACGTCTGTCCCTCCTGAGGGGCGCCAAAGCATGAGGCTGGCATCATGGGTGCAAACTGCCGCCTTGGCCACAGCTGCTCTGAAAATTGTGATTTTATAGCTTCGGTGCTTGGTGTCTACACACTCTGCCAAAACAGGTTTGTCCCTCCAGTGCTGGTGGAGGCCGGTTGCTCAGGGCTGGGGGATTTCATGGGGATATTTGTGTCACAATGGAGCAGCAGTCGCCCTGCACCTGGTTTTGGGCTGCCAGGGCTGGTGGCCACAGGGCCAGAGAGGGCAGGGAGCAGGATGCGACTTGCAGCCTGGAGCAAAAACCAGGCAGTAGAGGGTTTAGAAGAGCAACCTGAAGGACACGAACGCTTCGCTACATGGGGACAGTGGGGACGCCAGGCAGCCAGGAGGCATCGAAGAGGGGCACCATGGCCTCGCCACAGCACCTCACCCGCCATGTGCCTGTGAAGACAAGGGGCGGTTGGGTCTTGAGGTGAGACTCGGGGGCCTGAGGAAGGGGGTCTGGGCAGCTGCCCTGGCAGCGGGGCACCCAGGGAGGGGATCCCCGCGGCGGGGAGGGCAGCCCTGCGGGGCCGGGGGCGACAGGTCCCCCGGGGTGCCAGCGTGCGCACGGGACCCTGCTTGGTCAACTCGGGGGTCCCGGCGCCCTCAGCGGGGTCTCTTGGGGGAGCCGGGTCCGCGCTCGGCCACCCGCCTCCGGGGCGGCTCGGCCGTGTCCCTCGGCGCTGGCGCCTTTCCGGCCTCCTCGGCCCCGCTCGCGCGCCCGGCGCGGAGTGTGGGGGGGTGGGGAATTG
>VZTL01016320.1:12020-41049 GCA_013400535.1 Scopus umbretta
CGGGCGGGCGGGCAGCCCTCCTGCGGGGCCGCCCCGGCCCCCTGCGCCCGCCGCTCCGCGCCCGGCGAGTTTCACTTCCCCGCTGACCCGAGTGCGCTGTATAAATAAATAAACAAAACTCTTGCCGTGATGGAAACGAGTCCGTGGGGTGCTCCTAGGCTCTGTAACACGCTCCTAGGCTCTGTAACGAGAAGTTTTTAATAAAATCTCTGCACGGAAGCTCGGGCCAGCGCTTGGTCTGGTGGTTTACTTTTATTTGCAGCGTGGGGCCCGGCCGTCTCCAGGAGGCTGTAAAAGGGGTAATGGTACTCGGTCACCCAACACCGCGCTCCGGGGAAGTGTCGGAGGGAAGAGCTTTAAGCCCGATGCGCGGATCACGTAACAGCGATACGGTTCCCTTTCGCTGCGTTCTTTCTTTCCTGTTAGTATTTTTAACCCAAAGTGAACTTGAGCCTGGCCGGGGCTGGTAAGCTTCGGTTTGGGATTTGCTTTTGCCAGTTTTCCACAGACTCGTAGGTGCTGCACAGCGTGCAGAATTTGACCTCTCTCCCTGCTTTAATAGCAAATGTCCGCTCAACTGTGGAAACACCGTACACCAGTCTTGCCTTGCTGCAGCCGTGGGGCTTTTTTCCCATTTTGTTGCCTAGAATAGAAGATGTTCTTTTGACTTTATTTCTACTTTCAAAACCTGGATATCTGCATTTTTGTGCACAGCAATAAGTAAAAACAGCATGGCAGTCATCTTAAAAAATTTCTTTTAAACAAAGATTGTTACGCCTCTCGAATGTATAAAAGGGTAAAAAAAAAAATGTTACAGGCCGTATGACTTTTCTTCCCCAAAACATGTTTTTAAGTCTTTTTTTTTTTTTTTTTTTTCTTTGTTTTCTGCTCCCTCTTAAATATTGAAATGCCTGCACATAATCTGCTTCTGGAATAACACCTGTCTTGAATTTTTTTTGTTTTCCTAGGGTTAGAAACAAGTTCCCTATTTCTTAAGTAAGGGACGAAAGACTTATTTAGGAATATGGGGTATCTCTGTTCAGTCCCATTGTGACCACTAAACACCATATTTTGAAATACAGGGATTTGGAGACTCTACTAGCTTCCTTTCCCTGTATCAACAAATGTAGATTTTTACAGTAATATGTGAAGTCACTGAAATAAGTTTTTATTCAAGATGGGTATTTGTGATTCACATGTGTAGATAGGCCTGTCCTTCCTTGTATGTGAATTTCTGTCACTTGTATGTGATTTTCTGTCACTTCCACCACTTCTTTTGAAATGAAGGCTGAAGGTGCTCTACGTCACTTCACTCTGAATACCAACATGAGAAGAGGGTTTCTAAAGCTGTAATTGATTAATAGACATCTGAGGACTTCAGTAAGCAACGTAGCTGTTGATAGTGATTAAAGAGAGCGTAGCAGTTGGTGTATTTCATTCATTCTTGGTTTGAAGGAATATGCACTTCATTTCAAATACAAAAATGTGGCAGTAAATCCTTGCTTGTTTTTTGTAGCTTTAGAAACACAACGTTATTTTTTGTTCTATTTCACAATAGAGGAGAAGACTCTCAGATCTGTATTTTCTAACACAGATTTCTGCATTTCCTCACCAGCTGTGTATCCTCACAAATCAGAGAGAAAAGGGAGCAGAGAGGCAGTCGTATATTTGTTAAGCGTCACTTACAGGTGACCTAAAATGAAATATTTGCATGTAGGAAAGAAGAGTGTAATAATTTTAATGTGTTAATTTCATTGATAGATCATCAACGTTTAGATTAGTACTGTAAGCTTTGTGTCTGGATCTGCAATAAATGGTCTGCATCTGATCTATATATGTATTTTTTTTTTTGTCACATACTTTTGGTGATAAGGGTGTCTGCTGTCCTGTGTGGAGAAAAAAAAAAAAACCAAACCCAAAAACCAAACCCAAAGGTCTGAAAGGGGAGAGGGGTCTGTTGATACAGAAAATTTAGAAGCATCTCATTTAGACTGTCAAGTCATCAATCTGTCTGTTTCCTGGAAGTCTGCACCAGCACAGCTATTGCTGGTACTGATGTCAAATATAAAATATCCTGTAGTAGCTGATCTTACTCTGGAAAGTAGCTGTTCTGCTGCAGTAAGAAGCAAACACTTCTTGCCTAAGTGCAGCTACAGCTCTGTAGGTGCACATTTTGATAGTAGACAAGGCCCTCGCTAGGAATTTCTGTTGACACCCTTGTGAAACAAATGGGATACTCACACTTCACCTCTATTTTCGGATCTCTGTAAGCAAGCGGAGATCAGTTACTCACGCCATGCTTCTCAAGGCCTTTGTGCGCCGAGAAGGCCGTGCTCAGTTTCTGCCTGTAATCTAAAGTTAGTTTCAGGGGACGTGACAGCAGTCCTCATCTGCAGAAACAGCCCTACTGAATTTGGTTTGAGCTCTTTGGTGCCCTAACTGCATACAGTTACAGTTTCACGGCAAGGCAGTGATTTTTCTCTGAATCAAAAATTCTGTTGCCTCATTTGCAGCCTGTGTGGTTATATTTCATGGTGATTATGAAAACCTGAGCAATCCGCGGTTAACGATCTTTGTGTGTCTCCCAGGATGAAGGCATTGATACCTATTTTATTCTTCAGGACTTTTAGATCACTTGCTTGTAGTGCAGTTAAAAGAGGTGAGTGAGAACAAATACGACACCTTCCATTTTCCCATGTTTCTAAAACAGCTGTGCAGGAGATGAAGATGTGCCAGGGTCTAGTTGGTCTTTTAGGTAAAAAAAGCATTTGAAAACAGACAGATTTTCTTATCTCATGCTGCTGCTGTTTTTTTTCTGGCAGTGCTGGATTTACAGTATCCGTGCAGAGAGAATAGAAAACTGTAGGTGGTGGAGGAGCCACTTAAAGGGGAGCAGGTAAAGAATTTGGAGGAAGTATGTTCCTGTTTGGATGCATGTATATGTTTTATATATATATGTAAAACATATGCACATACATACAAGTTTAAAGCAGCACTGATGCTTTTAGGTAGTCTCAATGGTTTTGAGCAAAGTGCATATAGGTACAGGGTTTCTTTTACCACTTAATAAGCATACCTGTTTTTCTCCTGAGAGTATTGTGAGATTTGATGTTTGTCATAAATCAAGCCTATTAGGTGTGGAAAAATGGTTCCAAAGGTAGGAGAGTCCTGCCAGTTGCTGTTCTGGATTTCATTACTTGTCAATTGGTCTCTGAAACAAGACAACACTAGCTGGTTTAGACAAAGCTGCAAGAAGCCTTATAATGAACTATGTCAAGCTACCTTCATGCAGGAATCTGAAACAAAAATGTCTGCCCTTGATGTTTTCACACTTTTTGGAGAGTTCAAGCGAAGTGTAAACAACTCTGATCCCTAAGTGTTCCAGCAATAGCTTGTTTGGTCAGCGAGGTTATCAGCAAAACTTTTCCCTGCATTTGGAAGAACTGTAAAACTAGGTTGTATTTTCCTCTTCTGGCAGAAACTTTTTCAGGTAGTTTTCTAAACTTAGAAAGGAGCAGGTTCTTTTGTTGAGCAGACTCAAAAAAAAAAAAAAGAAATGGTAGCTTGAGAAATCCAGGAATTTCTAAAGTTTATCTACTTCCTGATGGACTGAAACTGTAGTTCCACATACTTTTTTTGACAGTAATGTTGGCTGAAGCAACCTCCACGTCTGGTGATTTGTTCATGCCTTCTCCATTGCACTGGCATAAATGTTACTGCATGGTAGACCTGACTGGGGAAATGATCCAGCAGGGTGAGAGGTGGGGAGCCTGATTACTTTTTACCTGAATCGTTCCCGCCCCTGGTTGCGGCATGGCTGCACAGTGGCTATACCAGCATAATCAGGGGAAGGGATGGGGCTGGAATGAGCAGGAAGATAAGGGCAGCTCAAACAGCAGTACAGCTAAATGAGAAAATGCAGCCTACATAAAACATTTTTAAATGATGGCTGTGTTTATAACTAAGCTGGATGCCATAGATCCTGTTCTTGCTGCAGCGCTGGATCATTTAGTTATATTTTTTATCTGTGCTAAATATGAACAAACGAACATGAGCAGCAGACTCAGCAGACTGTTCCCAAACTTCAATATCATGTATCCATGCTTCTTGTTATGCTACTTATTTACTTGGCTTAAACACCTTTTCTGTGTGTTTTTGTTTTAACAAGTATTATGTTCGCTTCCTCAGTCCTGTTCTCATATGCTTTGTTTTAACTTCTAAGCTCCCGTTGCCATTCTTTGCAGCTCATTGCTGCAGTCTTCTTAATCATCTCTCCAGCAACTCTACAATCTCCTGTGATGTTTTGGCTCCAATATTACATGCATTTTTTTTGATAGATGCTACCCTAAATCTTATCTCGTTCTCTACTGCTATTCAAATAGCAATTGGATTTTGCTTTCCTTGCACCTTTCCTAGGGCTTGAATGTAAAATGTCTTCTCATCTAGGTTATCTTTTATACCCCATGGAACAATGGATGGGAAGCATAATTTTCTTGCCTTTTTCTGATGACTCTTCCTCTGGCTCTGTGTAGCTGGCCCAGCCTCAAACTCTGCTGGTGCCTGTCCACTCCTCCAAGTGACATGCAATATGAGCAGGGTTTGTGAATTCATGCCTTTGTAGATTGTAGAGAGCTTTCTTTTGAAAAAAAGCCTAGGGCGTTACTAAAGAAGTAGGACCCCTACCCCTCTTTGGGAAACTCATCCAAATTTTTCTCTTTTGTGCTGATAGGAGAATTCTGGGAGATACCAAGGGAGGGAAGATGTGAAAAGGGCAGTGCATACTAACACCACAGTGTAATACCAAGAGAAGTCGTCTGTTGCTGTGGTTTCATCTGAGCTGATACAACTGTATGTGGCTCTCAAGAGACAGACGTCTTACTCCTTCCTTCTCCTGTTCCTGGTTGTGTGGTGTTCACCCATCCCTTACATTGGCTGTAGTGTTGATTGTATGTAAAATCTAATGAGCCAGTTCAAATCACTAACCCAGGAGAAAAACATGCTTTTTTGTCAGGTTACTTTTCTTCTGTGTGAGCGAGCTGAATTGGTTGGTGATTGAGATGCTCTTAGCACCAACAGTGGTGCAAATTTGCAGGGAGACTGTAGAGAAAGGAAGGAGGGGGACACAACTTTGTCCCTTCAGCAGCAGAGAGCTGGGTCAGCAGAGCTATCTCGGGGAACTTCAACACATCCATGATTCCGAGTGAAAGAAGTCAGGCTCTGTCCATGGTGATCAGAGCCATGTCAGTTTGTCTTTGCAGCTAGGAAAGCTAGAACACAGCAAGTGTCTCAGTTAATTTTAAAAAAAAAAAACAAACAACAGCAGCAAAAAAAAAAACCCAAGAGGAAAGTTTCCCTCTTTTGAAAGCCTAGTGACATCTGTGTGGTTGAACTAGCTGCTTCTCATAAAAGGCGGGTTTCAGTCTTCTCAAGAGGTGGGATTAGTGTAACTTTTACAGGTTGGATCAGTGTCCCTTTCTCGACGAGGAGCCCAGTCATATGGGGAGAATTATATATAATATTTCTTTAACCAAGCCCAAGTTGAAAGATGAAGCTTCAGAAGGGGTAAATCCTGTCAGTTGGCGCAAGCACCTGGGCAGTGAGCTCCCTTTAGTTTCACTGTTACTACAAACATACATGCCTTGGCCTGTGTTCCTGATTTTAAAATAATAATAGTGGCTGAAACTACTAGCACGAAAGTTGTACCATAAGGTTAGTGTGGAGTATATAACCAGTGCACGTTGTCCTCGGCTGAGTAGAGGAAGAAGTATGTTACCTGCTGCAAACACCTGCTTTGTCAGCAATGTGGCTGTTCGAAAAATGCATCTCTCTGCCCAATCCTCAGAAAGCTAATGTTGGCTATATAAAAAAATAATCATCCTCCCACTCCTAAGCAGAGTCATCAGTAAAACAATAATAATCAAATTACATAATACAGATGTTTTCTTCAGCATCTTTGTTGACTTCCCACAGTCTTATGACACCTATACCCATGATTTGATCTACTTTGCTTTCATTGGCAGGCCTGGCTGCAGCAGGGTACACTCTGCTCCACCTTCCCTGTTCCTGCTCCTGTGCCAGTAGCACCGGTATGGCTGTCTGTGAGGCAGTGATGTGAACTGGATTGGAGAACTGGTCCGGGATAAAAATAAGTTGCTTTTTCTCGTCTGTCTGTAGTGCAAGTTGATTGCCCAGTCCCTTTTACTACACAGCCTCACAGACAGCTGTAAAGGTTTAAATAAGAAAGAATCTGGAGGAAGGCAGAGCCTGAGCTGGCCAGGCTGCCAACAGAAATGCTTGTAAGACTGTAGCTGCAGAAAGCAAAATGGAGATTTTCTTCTGTGTGCAACACCCTGATGCAAAACACATATTCTGTTTCTTTCTCTGGCCCTTTCTCATTTATCAATGGCTCCCGTTGCTTACTCAGGGTCGTTGTTCTGACCTTCAGCATTACCAGCAAGTCACATCTCTGTTCCACAGAGACAGCTGTGTTGACCACAGGTAATGCAGGTCTTAAACTCCAGTTAAGTATTTCAGAACCAAGATAAATTATTCTCTGTTCTGGAGATGATATTTTTGCAGAGTAGAAATGCCTGGCAGGCATATGAGATCTTTCTCATTTAAGAAGCTCTCCTGCACCATCTAGGCAAATATAAAAATACATGAGTAATAAACCAGAATCCACTCAGCTGATAACATTAGCCAAAACTATTTTACAAACATACAAAATTTGGTCACTGTTTCATTTCAGTTGTTTTTTAGGGAGAGGGTGGGTCATAGACTGAATTTTGGTGCATTAAGCAAGATAATGTGTCTGCTATTCCTTCAAGACTACTGCTGATTGACCAAGCAATGATGATTTCAATATAACTAGTAAAGCCAGAGCAATTTTAGGATTTAAAATATTTCCAAGTCTGAGCTGTGGCTTAAGCCCCAAATCTTTCATTTTTAATGTTGCAATAAATTTTGTGAATAGGATGCATTCAGAAGTTGGACAAGAGCATGGTTTATAAGAAAGTGCTGTTTTTCTTGTGCATACCTGGGCATATGCTACTGTAGCACTCCAGCTGCAGAAAGAATTCAGAAGTTTTCGCTTGAGAGCACTGAAGCAAAAAGTAGTCTATACTGCCTGTTAAGAAAGAAACAAAGCTATTAAATCATAACAGAAAGTGTGTTGCTTGTACAGGTACAGGTTATTTTGAATTCTTTTCAGACATTTGACTTTATATCTGGTAATTGTCAGCTTTGTGTAAATAATTCAGTCTATCTTACTTTCAGATGACCAGTTCTAAAGATAATATTTTAATAAAACAGTGAAAGCATCAGTCTGAAACATCCATTTTGTTGTGTTTTCTTTCTGAACTCTTCAGAAGTGTTGTGGTTTTTTTTCAACAAGACTTTCCAATATTTACCAAGTTGTATAACTTCATGCTCTTATACTATGGGTTGCACTCTAGAAATACCACATGCGTTCCAAGCATCAAACGGAACGAGTAGTGTTTGTTTTAATTGTTTATGCCTATAAAGCTTGCAGTGTAAAAACATGGAGCGGCATTTTTAATGGATTAATCCTTTAGCCACTGACATTCAGAAGTGGGTTAGAAACATTAGCAGTGTTTCTCTAACACAGCTGTCCCTTCTCGCCAACAGACAAAATCTCAGCACAGACACAAATTCTACCTAAAATTCTCTTGTCAAGCTTAACTATGCTGCTGATAATACCTAAAACTCCATGCTTGCCCTGAATTTCTTAACTGATTTGCTAGTTCTCTGAAACAGAAGAATGATGTGAAACCAGGTGTGATCTGTATCACTTTGGGATTCCAACATCTGACCCTTTTCAATCTGCAGTATTTTGCTGAGGTGACCTAAGGTATTCAAGCCTCAGGCTTTTTTTTTTTTTTTTAATTATTCTTACATGAACAAAACAAATGGATGATGAAATTCAGATATCAAATTTAAGGGTTTAGATCAAACAAAGAACTTTAAATACTGACAGTTGCCCTCCCTCACTATAGGATGCGAAAGGAAACATCTACTTTATTCATGGGAAAGTCCCCTGAATTTCTGGGACTTTCCAGAAGATTAAGTTTCAGAACATAAATTTACATTCATATTACATTAGAATATCATCTTTAATCAGTGTAATCTCTAAGAACCTTCAGTCCGGTCTTACAGTATGCTGTGCTGATAAATGCTTCGTGTCTGTTAATATTTTCACACTGTAAAATTAGCAGAGACTCTGGAAACAAATTACTTTGGAATGGAAAGATTTCAGGTAATAATAAACATGTTTATATGGTTATCTGTCTTCGTCACATCCTTGTATATGCTTCCATTAATCATACCTGGTATGTAATTTAAATTATTACAATTAAGGAAACACCTGTATGGAGGTGATTCCTTTCTCTGTTACAGCTGTAAGATTACTGTATATTGTATTCTTGGCCTTTGGGCTTGGAGTGCTCAGGTTAACCAGACTGATGTGAGTCTGTAATGCTCTGGGGTTTATTTTTGTTTTTAAATAAGTTGTTCCTGATCTGCTCTGAGCACCAAAAGAGAGCTGGGTGATCTTCTATATAATTTCAAGGTAGCTTTGGCTTTGTTCACTTAAACATTTGTCATGGACCCAGTGATCGAGACTGTGCAAATCTCTGTACCACATATATAGAGCAAAGCCTGCACAGGAGGCACTGTTACTAAATACCCTCATCTTAACAACATCATAGTCCTACTTCACTCCCTCTAGGAGAGTAGCTCTGTTGAGCAGTCAGTCATCACTGATGTAGTTGTTGCAGAGAACAAGCTTCAGTAGTTTCCCCACCTTGGAGTTAACCATTTACTTAATACAAACGTGTATAGAGTCTCTCCCTACAGAGTTGCATGCTGCCACAGGTTTGGGATTGCAGCGGTTCCTCCAGCTGATGCCTCTGACCCGGGATGTTTAAAGGTAGCTTGGCACGTGGACAAAGATCCTTACAACATGTCAAAACGTCATCAAATATTTCATGCAGCATTTAGGTGGGTCTTGCCCTGCCAGAATGGATGTGGCAGGAAAAGGCCACAAGACACAGAAATGCATATGGAAGAGAAAAATACGATCCATCTGAATGACTCTGGCAGGTCAGGCGGAAATCTCAAGTCCTGACAGGTCTACCCAGTGGAAAAAAGGAACACATGCACCTTCTTAGATGGATCTTAACCTTGCTAACTTGGCATCATTTTCTGCTCCGAGTGCTCCTTTCATTGCTGGTAGGGACGCAGTCCTCTTTCCTAACATCATCTCCCATTTTCCCCCTGTCACTGGGAAAGGAGAAGGACTCTGCTTGCAGAATTAGCTTTCCTTTCTGTTGCTCTGGGCTGCCTCAGCTCTTCTGCTGGAACACCTTCACATGCCAATGTTTGCTGTGAAAGGAGGTGGCCCAAAATGTTCTGCTTGTTGACCAGCACAGCAGGATAAATTATTTGGCATAGCTAGGTAGCTGAGTGGTACAAGAGCACTGTTTTTAGATTGCTCGCTGTGCTAGCCAGGCACAACCTACCCCCTTATGCAGGGGTCATGCAGCTGCTTTAGCATGATGCTGAGCCTAAGCTAACAACCTGTACTAAGCGGTAGGGTGTACCAGCTTGGGCACAGGGCCTCGTTAGCAGAACAGAGATGTTAGTTTGTTGTAACTATTGCTGTACTCACATTAACTTGGGTTCAGGCCGCATTAATATACCCCATGGCTTTTTGATGGGTGCTGGTTCACGTCCAGCAAGCTTTCACTACAGCCTGAGCTGGTGACATCCCCACCTCGCCATGTGGGGTACCTGCTGTTAGCAGAAGTGAGCACTATTGGTGAACTGCAGCATCTAGTAGCATCACAGGGGCTGCCTTTTGGAGTCACACACACAAAGATACCTCACTAGTCTTAGTACAGATGTAATCGTATCTTCCTTTTTTTATTAAAAACTGCTGTCAGACTAACGTGTGGTCACAGTTTAGCATTGAAGTTAAAAGTGCAAATATGAGAAGTGGCTGGCTTCGTGTCATTGCAATGAGTTGTGCTGAGAGGTCAGCTTCAGATCTCATGGAGTCATTTATTCCTCAGTTCTCCACCCATTGCTGTTGCAGTCAAAGGTAACAGAAGAATTTGACTAGGGCCAGAAATTAAACCTCGTCATGAGTGGCTATGCTGATTCTTAATTTGCAAGGCCTGTAGCAATTGCAGAGAGCTTGTTCCTGGAGTCCATGACGTATTCAGTGGGAGCTGTCATAAAAAATAATTTGATGTCTGTATTTTATGTTGTGTAAAAAATGCCTGCATACAAATGATACTGTTCAGATATATTGTTGTGATAATTTTTATTAAGTAACCAGCAGCTACACATCGCAAAGTGAGCCACAGTACTTTCAGCAGACACATGGAGGAGAGAGGCGTGTATTTTGACAGTTTCACATGGTTTCATTTTTGTGAAATGAAAGCTTCTTTCTACAGTTAGTAGGAATTGCAAGAAATCAGCACAGGTTGAAAATTAGGTGCTTTTGATGTTCTAAAAATGTCAGAGAAAAGATTGTAAGCTGTACTAAAGCACAGTCAGTTTGTATGTAAATGCATTGTATAAATAAGATATTGGCAACAAACGTGTAAGAACTACAAGATGTGCTGAATTCTCAGAAACAAGCAAGTTCTCATGAAGTCTTTGTGAACAGATTGTATATACTGCCCAGGACATCCTTAAAAATCTCTGTTTTCTCCAAAATTCAGTTTGCAGACAACCTTAGGTGGTGTTTTTCTGTTTTTTTCTACACATATTCAATAATGGTCTTTATAAGTAGCTTTCACAATTCTGTTTCATGTTAAGGATCACAGACGTAAAGCATGTGAAATAGTCTTTTAATAACCTAAGTGCATTCAGTATGAGGACAGAGCATTTATTAATAGAATATATTTATGGATTATGTTTTCAATAATAATAATAGTTACCCAATGACTTTATAACCTTTCTGGGATTTGTTTTGATATTTTGTTTTGTCTAAGTGAAGTGTTGACGGTATGTTGGGGGAATTTCTGAAGGCAATGGGGATAAGACAGCAGAGAGGCATTTGTTTGCTTTTCATTGTTAATGCCTTAGGAAATGCTTGCTGTGGTCTCTCCCCCCTCACCTTCTATTGAGCTCTTTGCAGAACTGGTGTATTCACATAAGTCTTATCCCAACTATTAAATAAGGTATTGTAGTTTAAATAGGAAAAAGGTTTTGGGTTTTGTTTGTTTGTTTGTTTGTTTTTAAACTAGGCAGGAGGGTTCAGCTTTACTTTTAATGCCTAATTCACAGTCTTGAATGGAAAGGTTGTAATTCAGTTAGGTCCCTTGGTGATTCTGTATTGAGCAAGAAAAGGCAGTATAGATTAAACTTGAATTGAGTTATGTGCGTGTACCAAGTGCTTGCTGGATGCTCTTGTATTTGTTCATAGAATCTGTGACACAAGAAATAAACTGCAGTTGATTGCCTTCAGAGTGTCTTTTCCTTATAAAAAGTTCGAAGGCAGAAACACTAGATACTAGTACAATGCCAAGAGTGTGGAGTCAAATCAGGAAAATCCAGCAGTGAAGACTGTTTAAGCAACTTTCACTTACATGCCTTACCTGTGCATACGGATTCACCATCTGCTGCTAAATGTCAGCCTTCTTGTGGTATGCTAACAGAAAACAAAATCTAGAGGTGATTGCTGATCTGGGTGCTCACTGCTGTAGCTGTGAGATTAGATTTCTGGTCGTCTGCCCTTGTTTTAAAATCTGCCACTGCTTTTTCTTTAGTGAAAGGGAGCTAGAGCGTGCAACACAAGTAATTTGTTCCAATACTTTCATCATTTACGTATCTAAATTTGTTAAGTATGAGAAATTTCCACTGACTTTGGAAGTGCAGCTACAACTGCACTAGAAGTTTTGTTGGAAAAGTCATGAGCCAGAAAATTTTGTTACGCATAATCGAGGCTCCTGGTCGCATTTCTTCTGTGATCTGTATGAAAGCACTACATTGTTCACCTCTCTTGCATTGGCTGTTACAGCGTGTATTCAGTCAGCAGAGAGTGTTCAGCCACTTCTCCGAGCGTCATGTTGATGTAGACAGAAGTGGGACTTACAGGTATTACATGCAGCGGATGGTGGGATTCTGCTTTGTGCAAGATCTCTTTACAGTGAGATTCAATTTTTCTTGTATGTTCAAGATCAAATATTTTAACTTCAGTAATGTTTTCCAGCTTCGTATTCTTCAGTTTGCCTGGCAGATCGCTGTGTGGGAATGCAAATAATCTGAAGACTCTTCTCCATTTGTGGCATTTTCAGTGGAGGTGCTTGTTGAGGCCATTCTTTTACTTCCACTCAGTTTGCCCGGCCTTTGCACTGCCCTGACCCAGAAGCTGGCATGATCATCAAGTGGCTATGTGGTGAACCCGTTCAAAGAAGTGGCAAAAAGGTAGATTAAAGTCAAAGCAGCAAACGTAGGCTGTGTTCATAATACGGCGCACAGTCTTGTCACCCAGAGGAGAGGGCAGGCGGGAGCAAACACCCGGGGGGCAGCGGCAGGGGCAGTGCCAGCTTGGGATGACAGAGAAGCTCTGGTGTGAATTGCAATTCCTGTGCCAACCCACTGTAGTTATTAGCGACAGAGAGAGATAATTATGGGCCTGTCTTGTCCTGTTGAACATTTATTACTGGTTATTTGAAGTCCCATGTGTTAGCTGTAAATAAAATTATTTTTCTCTGAATGTTTTCCATCTGGCAGTCATTGAATGGAGTTCATAAAGCAGCTGTTGAGCTGCGGCTGCAAGGGCTGCCGTGGTGCAAGGTAACAGTGGAAAAGTTTACAGATTTCATGTGAATGTCCTCGGTAATTACACTGAAAAGGGGAAAATAAATGATAGCATACAAGAGAGGTGTTTGATGACCGTTTCAGTGCTTTCATGGTGGATCTGTGGCTTTATAAAGCCACATACAGTAAATACGGAGTGAGTCGAATTCCTGGAACTTAGGATGGTGGGACTGTATTTGCTTCCTGAACAATCGTACTGGCATGCCTCCTATGAATAAATCTGAATACAGGGCTTGAGAAACAGCATTGCCTCCATTTCCCTTCCATCAGCCCCCTTGCTGCCCTGGCCGTTCGCTGCCATGAGCAGCTGGGTGGCTGGATACTGAACTGGATCAGGAACCTAATGTGGCAGTAGAGATGGCCTCTGCAGGTGATGGCGGGGTGAATGTCTGGATGGATGTGGCCCAAGTCTGGCTTAAAGTGGGCATAGGTTTGTTGGGTCTCTGCTCTGCGCTGGTTTTGGAGGCTGTCACATTGGTCTTCAGAATCTGGGTGTGTACTTTAATAAAATAAAACCAGAAGTCATCATGTAGCTGTGGAGGAGAAGGAGACTTTAAAGCCTGTCACTTGGTAAAGCTGTGCGCAGCCTGTGACAATATGTCTGAGATGTAAAGTAAACCATGTTGCCTCAAGGTGTAGTTATATTGTATGGCCAATAACTGTCAGTGTAAGCATTAACTGGTAACAGTGAATTGTCACCACGGTGTTGCTAAAGACAAAAAAAAAAGAAAGGCTCGTGGGGAGAGGTGGTATGTTTTACTGTGCCAGCTGGTACAACTAAGCAGCACAGAAAGCTTTGGGGCATTCAGGACCTTCATGTACAGAAGTGGATGGAAAGTTATATCTGCTGTAACAGCCAGAGTGAGGTGTTCTTGGATTTAGTGGTGTTCAGGAAATGACCTCCACCTTTTTTCTCCAGTCCGACCTATGAGACAAAAAGCCAGTTTTGTCTGCAGAGCAGGAACGCTCTGTGGCTCGTGAGCAAGGAGAAACCGAGGAGCAGAGACTAATGTTCAGGAGAGATGCTGGAGTTCATGAGGATATTTGGGATAGGAGATAGAAAAAGAAGTAAGAGAGCAAGATAGACCAGGGAGACCACAGATGTGTCAATAGGTGGGTACTAAAGAGTGAAGAAGATTATATGAAAGCTGTGGGACAACAGAATTGTATCTTCTGGCTCTGTAAGCAGGTGGGAGGGGCAGTAACTCTGCTCATGCTCTGAATACACAGCATTGATGCTCGCTTTAAATGACAGAGACTACAGGAGTTACCCTTCCAAAAGACTGGAACCTGCAAGAATTGCATGTGACATAACCTTCCCCCCCCTCGTGAAAATCTTTATTTGAATTTTTAAGGATTAGAGATTGATTTAAATGCTGGCTCATGAGGTTTTGTCTTCCTTTCAGTTCTGCACTTTTTTGGTATGAAGTAACCACACTAGTTCTGGATATTCTTGGATATTCTTGTTATCCATGTGCATGCCTAACCCCTGTTTCAATCCTGATAAATTGATTATTGTCAGCAGCATCAGTGCTCTATTTGTGCAGCACCTGAAGTATCCATTTTCATTTTTTAATAGATACTTTAAAATTTTCATTTTTATACTTTTAAATTTGCCAACTTTCAGCTTTGCTGTTCTTAAAATCAGGCAGTGAATGTTTCTAGTTTACTTATGCTGTTACTAATTAAATTATTTTTTCGTGTTTGAAGTGTTTCTCTCCTTTCTAGGAAAAATAATACAATTCTGTCCAGTCTCTTCATACAACAGATTTTTATTGCCCCAAATGCTTGCTCTCTCTGAACACCCAAATTCCACAGAACCCATTTTTAAGATGGGCTCCCAACTTTTGCACTCTAATCCAGCTAATGTATAGGGTCCGTCTATACAAAGATGATTATTAAAGGTTACCCTGTATCTTATTACTGTTGCAGTCTAACACTAACTTTTCTTGTCACGGACACATGTTAAGCAGAAATCCGAAGTGAACTATCTGCAGTAGTGCCCAGGCCTCTTTCTCAGGTTTGTGCAACTAACGAGACAGGTTTATCTGGATTTTTCTGCAATGTGTGTAGTTCAGTTTCCCCTGTATTCTGCAACTGTTTGTGTTTATTAGCATCCGTCTTCTGCTGTCCCAGTGTAAATTCAGCTGGTACAGTTAGTTCTTCTGCTGAACTTCTTTCTTCCAGTCTTGATTTGGCTAAAACAAATTACTGGGTGTCGGCTGAACATTTTGCTGTTTGGCTCTTCACTCTGCAGTTTCAGATCATTAGTAAGTATGTTATTAAGAAGGTATTAGTAAGTATAATACTAGCTCTTTTGAACTAATAAAGAAATTTGTGTATTACATAAAAGTCACGAGTTAAACCGTCTCTAACCAGGTAATCTCATCAGCTTTCTTAACCTGTGTTCAGAGTTCATAGCTGGGGTGTTTTAGGCAAGCAGACTCTGTTTTTCCGACTCTGGTTGGAATTTTTTTTCACTTAGTTTCATTTAGAATACTTGGTTCAAGAGGAACTGCACCGATTACTAATTTTTTCTCGAAGTGGGAGTGTGTGTCATCTCCCAACAAGATGGAAAGTAGCCCGGAAACGGAGAAATGAGAAGAAAATGTGCTCTCTCTGCTCCCATATTCCTTCCCTACCCCGGGCACTTGTTCCCCACCAGGACACTTTCAGATCCCCACCTCCATTTGAGAAGTCCCAGTGTGATGGCTGCCGGGGAGCAAGTGGGCCACTGTGAACGGGGCAGGAGGAGCGAAAGGGTGGGGTGGCAGGGTGGGCCTGAGCACCCGCCAGAACAGAAAGACACTGGGGTACTGGTCAGCAAAACTTGTCTAGACTAGGGACATATGAGAGCTTAAAAAGGAGGTGTAAGGATTGGCGTTCATTTGTATGTGTGGGGAGGTTATGCTTTCAAACCAAACGCTTCATCTCTTACTTTGTAAATTGCAAGAACTAATAGGAATTGATAACCTTAATTTCGGCCATCGTGGTCTTACCCATATGCACAGCTTAATAAGTATTTATATTCTAGGTGCCTGGTTTTGTATATCTTGGCAATCTTAATCATACCGTACTGTTAAAGCAAACATGAAACAATGTAGTAATCACTGTGTCTGGAATATGGTGGTGTGATGCTCAAAAATCTGATTCCTTCTTTTTCTCACAAGTTATTGTAGAAGGTAGTAGTGAAGATGTTAGAGTACAAATACTGTGATGTATAAGTGCAAGGTAAAGTGAACCAAATTCAAGAGTACTTAGAACCTGCAAATAACATGAGACTTAAGAGCCTGTCCAAAAACTACAAGTCACATTGGAAACTCACTTAAACTGCATGTGTGAAGATGTAAATCTTGCAGGCAGCTTCCTGCATTGCTTGGTGCTTACTGTGTGCTATGAGGAGGTTCCTTTTAGGTGTTTGCAAGTCATGTTAAGAATTTGATTTCCGAAATGTTGGTGTTGTAGAGGAGGGAGCACCTCAAGCAGTTAATGCTTTTGCTGATTACATATGCAAAAGATGATGCAAGTGTAGAAACCAAGCTTGTAAAACCAGAGGTCCTTTGCCGAATAGTGTATGAGAGGATTGGAAATTCTTCCTAGGAAAACATTGCATTTATCAGCAGGAATTTGGCAACATCTACCGTCACGAACATCGCTAAATACCTGATTCAAGAGACTCCTCACTTGCAAATTTCATTTATTTCTAATCCCATTGGTATAACAATTGACTCCATACCGGAGTCACGATTTCTATCAGCAAACAAAAGCGTTATTAGTTTTGCAACATACTTTAATTTGTAGCTGGGAAATTGCTTTTTAAAATTCTTTAAAGATACTTGGCTGAGAGATGTTGCTGATGCAAAAGATCTGCTCCCTGAAAATGGTTCCGATGAGGTAGTCTTTTGGCTGAAGTCACTGTGATACATGCATAGGAATTGGGAGAAAGCTGTTGATTTGCTTACCTTGGACAAACTGACTGATACTCACAAAAAGTGATAAAACTGGATACCTCCTTAAAAATCATAAAAATCAAAGGGAAACCTACAGTAGTCTGGTTTGTAGTTTGCACTTTTGAAAATGCAGAATACTAAAAAGAAAAAAAACTGGTCATATAACAACGAGGACCAAGACTGTTAAAATATAACTTGTGTTTTAAAGTTGGAATAGAAAGCCACTTAAACTGTTGTCATTAATGAAGTCTTTAAGAACTGTTTGGTAGTGTATATTACAAATAGTAATAGCGCATGGATTTTCTTCTGTGCACCTTGGTACTGTAGGAAAAAATGGGGTTATATTTGCATGGACACAGGCTATTCTTGAAATTCTTATAAAAGACTACTTAAAATTCAATGAGTTTACAATTGATTTCTTTTATGGCCAATTTACTAGCGCATATATATATATATATATATACAGGTAGAGTATTGTTTATCTGTGAGCATTTGTTGGACTAATACCTGGTTTATGTGCAGCAAAAATCATGGCAACAGAGAGAGACATAATGAAATTCCAAGTGCTTAGAAGAATTTAATTTGCTTTTTCCATAATTTTTTAAGTCTTCTTTCATTTGTGTTTAAGGAAAATCATGTTTAATTCTTTTCCTCCTTTTAATTTCCCAAGAGTTTCTAAACTGATGTTGGAAATAAATAGTTGGTACTTAAACTTACTTCAGTGTTCACACACACACAAACACAAAAGCTAATTTGAACAGTCGCTTTCAATACTAAATACACAGATTTTGATTTATATACATTGACGTGCTTTCTTTTGATGTGAGATGCAGCTACTACTTTGAAATGCTATTTTATCTTTGTTGATTAGCCATTGTTTACGGTAAGACAAATTTCATATTATATTCAGGGTTGAAGTGTGACTCTACTGCTTTAGGCAAAACATCTCCAAAGAGTATTCTCTTTCCTATAATACTGAAGTATAGTTTGCATTGAAATGGAAGTTTCCCTGACTTTGTCTTTAAAATGAAATGTCTTGAATGTGGTTGTGGTACCACCACCTGTACTGACACTTCTAAGTCTTTTCCTCAGGGGGCCAGTAAAGTTGAGCAAGGAGAGGGGCGTTTCTCCTTCTTTCTACCTTTCTTCTGATCTGAGCATCCTCTGCCTCCAGGCTCTTTCCCAAAGCAGAAATGCTTTACTGGTTGTTTTGCTCCAGCTCTGAAGAGAAGCGTGCTGCCTTAGGGTAGCCAGAGGCCTGAGTAGATTGGGCAGCACAGGGTGGTACATGGAATTAGTATTGTGGCTATGGAGGTAATAACCATTCTTAATGTTTGGTATTTGGAGTTCTGTATAATACAGCGGTGTTGCTATATCACCATTGGGAGTGTTTCCTTGTATTTTGACGTTCTTTTTTATATATTTAATATTTTTGTATTGGTATTTAAAGAACTGAAAAGTAATTTTCACAGATCAGTGCAGAATTTAACATTCATTGCACTCTGCCTACATGCATGGTTTTGGAAGTTATGCAACCTCTTTTTATAGAGTTGTGTATTCTGGTGATCTAGGCTTGCTCAGTTATTGCTTAGAAATGTAAGTGTATTAAGAGCTATATATGATATAAAACTGAGGTCATGACAAACTACTATGTACCTCTAAATATAAAAATATTTATTTGCAGTAAGGTTCAAGTAGAAGTGGCTTCCATCATCATGTATACTGACTTTAAAACTACCGAGTAGAAAAGACTAAGTTGCTGTGAGGTAGGGCCATACACAGTCTGGCTGTAGAAAGAATTTGCATGGAGATGTTGCATATTTAGTTCAGACAGAAGAAGGCTGAAAACCAAGTGCCCAATGCAGAAGCAATTGCAATTGGTTATCTGCAAACTGCAGTTGCGGGGGAGAGGGAGGGCTGTAGGAGGGCATATTGTCACCTTGGCACTGAGGGACCGCCCTTCCTGACAAACTGCCGGTCATTATTCCAAATTGCAGAGGTACTAGGTCATCATAGTGCAATTGCTCAAGCAATTTTTTTAAGATGAGCAAACCACATTTTTTCTGATCTCATTATTGGAGGAGGCTGGACCTGTTTTTCAGAAACATTACACACAGAAAAATCAACCTGAGGCATACACCTGGCATGAAAAAAATTTGCCTGAATGCTAATAGTTTGGCAACATTTTAATAAACAAATGAAAACAGTATGTAGTAATGGGAATTCAGCTGCAGTGATTGCTAGCAGATCCACCAAGAATAATGGACTTGCATACCAACCCAGACTTATGACAAATATTGTGATTGTAGGTAACTAAATGACCATGGAATCTGGAGCAGAGAACCAGCAGAGTGGAGATGCAGCCGTTACAGAGGCAGAAACCCAACAGATGACAGTACAGGCACAACCACAGATTGCAACGTTAGCCCAGGTATAAAATCATACGGTGTAATAGTTTTACCTATTGGATAATTTTTTTAAGAGGGATAATGTCTGCTCATGGGCCTGAAAGAAGGTTCCATTGATACAATTCTGAAACAGGTGCGATGTATAGTTGCTTTAATATTTGTCTTCACATTTATAAAACAGTAGGGATTTTTAACTTCCCGTCACACTAGACTATGATAGTTCTGAAGAACTGTATGTGTGTAAACTGTGTCTTGTTAACAGAATAATGAATTAAAATATTTCTAGCATTTTTGACCACAACCATATCGCTGAAAGGTATTTTTTTCAAGACATGTGATTTACTGTCTTTTTTGTATTGACTGGATTGTTTTGCTGTTACGTTTTCTGTTAGAAACTTGTCTATAGCAGACAGTTTAATTCTGAAGAAAACAAACTGAAAATACAGATAAATAATGCAGCAAATACAACATCTTACCAGATGAGATTAATATTATAAACATTATAATAAAGTGGAACAACCTAACATTTGACAGCTCGTGTTATCCTGTTGTCTCCAGGATTTCACAGAATTGTTGGCTGTTTATAGAGACGGTAGGAGATCATTTATTATCCCCAAATTTTTTTGGAGAGACAAGACATGCGATCCCAGCTACATCTCTAATTTTGGAACCCAGTTTCATTCTTGGGTACACTGATGGTTGGCAGAAGCAACTCCATTGTGTAAATGAGCATGGAATCTGTTCGTCTCTTTTCTGCAACCATTTCATTTTAAAACAATTTGCAGACTGCAAAGAACAGGTTTTTAGATCTTATGGTTTGGGGAATTGAGTGTCTTTTAAGTGGCACAAGTGTTAAATCACTTACCATTTTATAAATGATTAATGTCTTTTTAAAGTCAGTATACTTTTCAGTAAACTAGAGATAGTACACTTCCATTCAAGTGATAGTATAGGGATTGGAGCTCTTGAAATGCACAGGGTGATTTGTTCCGTGAAGCTGTAGTGTGAATTTACAGGACACCAGCTGCCCTGCACCATCTTGCCTCTTTGGGCAGTTTTCTCACTGTCTAACTTAGGCACAGGATGTAGGTGGTGTGAATAACACTTCAGTGTGAACTGAGTGGAAGTAGTTTATTTCTCTTGCAAAACCAGTAAACTGCTTCTCACTTGGTATGCCTTAAGATTTAGCCCAGAGAAGCAAGAATGTTTTAAATTTGTGTGCTAACATACTAACCTTCAGGTAGCTGAACTTAACAGATATGCAGTGGGTTGAATGCACTTCACCTGGGCAAAATTACCCCAGTACCTGAATGAAATTTTTTCCCAAGTAAGAAAAAGCTGTACAGCTGTGGTTAAAATCTGTGTGAACCACAAGGAAATATGTTATATTTTTCCTAATGTCCTCTGTTGTCATTCATTGTATTATTTGCACCTTAGTTTGTCCCCAGGCTTTATATTCCTTGTGGAGGTGATATAGCAGTCTAAACATAATTCCCTGTCCTGTTCACATCAGTGTTACATTATTACAATACTTTTAATATGTGAAGTGGCAGTGTTTGGCATTAGGGAGGCTTAGGCAAATCTAAGTAACTAATTATGCCAATTTAATTCTTTCATTATGTCTTGTAAGGTCACCCCTCTTGTAAGCTTCATTCAATTGCTGCATTTTTAGTGAGTTCAGGGTAGTTTTCAGAGTCAAAAAGAAACTCGTTCCAGTTCCACAAGGTATGAGTCAGAGACATCTGCGGAAGTTACACTCTGCTGTTGGCTTCATCCAACCGCAGAGTGGCCTCCAGTTGATCAGCCTTGCTGTCATTGCCAAGGACTGTTTAGTCAGACATGCAGTATTAAAAAAGGTTGCTTGGTAAAGGAATATAATTTGCCCGAGGAAAGTGTGCTCATGTTAATCTCAGCCCTGGTTTCTCTCAGATGTGAGTTAAGTACTGCCATGTAATGCTGCAGCCGTTTTCATGAAAAAGGAAGGTAAAGGCAAAAACAGTTTTAAGGATTAGGGAGAGACAGCTGTGGAGAAGAGAGGTCTACATGTAATTCCCCTTAATTTTGTTGTTAAGCAAGATTTCCTTGTAAGTGGCGGATGTTTATGAAAATTCAGAGATCAGCTACTGCAGCTTTTTGAGAACCACGTGTTCATGGGCACAGCAGAGGATTTACTTCTGCATAGCAGCTCGTTGAGATTAGGTAGGACAGCAGTGCAGCCCCTTCTCGCATTGTAGCTATGTGGATCGAATTTCTTGAAAATGCCATTAAACACTGGAGGATTGGTACATTATCCAAACTTGGTTGTCTAGGAGAAGGCTGGCTAGTCAGCAACCCCTGGCCTGGCAGAAGTCTGCCAGAGGAGCACACACTTGCCTGCAGTCCTTCCTTGAGGCTATGAGGTGCGAGTCAGGCACAAACCAAGGGCCGTGTGCACTGGTATGGCAGCCCTGGCACCCTTCCCGCTCTCAGGAATCCCCCAGGCATGAACACATACATTGTGTCACCAGACAGTTGCTGAGTACTGGATGTGCACCGGGGCATCTGCCCAGCCACATAGCAACCTTGGTGCATGGCCCTTCAGTTGCCCATAATAGTTCTCATGACCTGCTAGAGTGAGACTTCCCTGCGTGACGTGAACAGCTTTGTGTGAGTATCGCTGTCCTTGGAGCCTGAGCACTTGCATGGGACACACGTGGCTGTGCACGCAGTGCTAACGTACCGTGCTGAAGTCGTTAGCATATCCCTCTTGGCATAGCTACTATGCCTACAGGTCTGTGCTGGAGAAACAAGTGGTGTTTAGGAACCGAGGGTTTAAAGTGTGGGCCATTTTTCCTCATAGAAATAGCTCTTAAGGCTAGAGTTTGTGTTGACCTGTTACACTGAATCACAGTAACTGCCTACAAACCATTTGTTTCCACTGCATGCCCATGGGTTTTCTTTCTGAACACATGGTCAGTTTTCTTGACTTAAATGTACTTTGCCAACTACTCAGTATGGTTTAGTCTCTAGAAAGTCTGAAAGGTATGACTCCCTAAAAATTTTAACTTCTTACATCTGGCAAACACTTTGCGTTTTCTTGAGTGAGAAGAAAAATAGCTCCACTCCCATATGTTTCTGCCTTTGACTCAGCAGTGTCTGCAGGAGTACACCCAAGTCCTAGCAATATCTAACTGAAGTAAGTGAAAGGTAATAATGTGTTTTTATTAGGTCACCTCAAAATAGAGACAGTTGCATTTTTCTCATTTTTGTCAGTGGTTTTACAAGCCCTGTTTTGAGCCTGCAGAAATTCTGCATTAGATTAATTTGTAAAGTAGGTCAGATGCTGGGCTTAGGCAGTTCAGGGGGGTTTATATTACGCTGAAACATTTGGGTCATCAAACTGGGGTCTAGAAGAGACATAATTCTTTCACCAGAAAGTGTTCTTGGTGATGAAATAAGATTTTGCAATAACCTAATTTGCGCTCACTGCCTCTTCTTTGCAGGTATCTATGCCAGCAGCTCACGCAACATCTTCTGCACCCACGGTGACCTTAGTTCAGCTGCCCAATGGGCAGACGGTTCAAGTGCATGGAGTAATTCAGGCTGCCCAGCCATCAGTTATTCAGTCTCCACAGGTCCAGACAGTTCAGGTACTGACTGAAGAAAATTCCTATTACGTGAATTGGGCCTTTTGAATAGTCCTTCCAGTTCACTGGTTTCTAATGTATTTGTGTCTTGGATTGTGTTTTTGCTTATATAAACTTTAAGAGCATGTTGAAGGCAAAAATTGTACAGTATTTGCTACGCTGTGACTTCTTTCCTGTTCTGGTTCAACCACTTTTCACTTTCAAACATTGCTGAGTTTCATTTCCCTCTAGAATTTGGTTGGTGAGTTTAACAGCTTCATGGTTTTTCTTACCATATTACTCTACTTTTTCTCTCTACTGTATTTTCATACATCTTTATTAAGTAAGAGTTCATACTACTCTGAAGTGAACAAAAGGGATTTTTTTTTTTTTATAATGTAATCTTTAATCATTAATGAGGCTGATATTCTGGGATGAGAGCCTTTGCTACTTAGAAAATATTTGCATCGGTTTACAAAACAGGTGTGTGTATGTTAACGGTCCTTAAAATAAACCTATCTATCCTCTCATAAAAACAGTTTTAAAATTTGCCTGTTGAACATTGTTTGCTTTGTAAAGCCTTAGCATTTTCTCTTCTGTAAAGCAAGGCAGATAATGCAGTATGAAGAGATAGCTTGAAGACATAGGAGACAAGTAGTCTGAAATCTTTAAAACCTGTAACTTTTCGGGTTTTTTAACCACTTTAAGCCCAGCAATACTGAATGCAGAAAGAGAAATTGCTTGGCTTACAGCAGCTACACGGGGCTAGGACTGTACTTTAAAACTAGGCTATTCTGATAATAATCTTTGTTTACTCCTTGTCAGCTTCAGTGCTGAGTTTCTGGCAGGCTCTACCTTCCTCAGCCATTGGAGTCAAAAGTTTAGAGTTTTAATCTGTCAGAAGTGAGCAGTTTTCAGATAAGTGCACAAGTTACTAGCCCAGGGGTGGAAGATAAGAGACTGACAATGAAACCATGTTTGGAATTCACCTGGCTCAGTGCAAAGCCAGAACCTGTTTGGAATGCTGCGATTATTTACAGTCAGCCTTGGACCTATTCAGGCCCTCTATCTCATAATGTGAGATTTGAGAACCGGCAAGCTTTTTGAGCCTTTAGAAATCTTCCCTACAGTGCATAAAATATCAGGCTGTGAGCTATGTTTCTCACACAGGCATTTCTCTATTCACTATCATTAGCTTTTGTATATTTGTCATGTGACTCTAGTCTTTTGGAAGACAGTCTGTTTTTATGTGTTGGAGATGGTTTTACATTTTTGGCACACCTCAAATTTAAAATTATTGAAATGTGATTGATACAAACATTTTAGCTTTCCTTCATAAATATTTGTCTTTTTTTTAGCACAGATGTTCAGAATTGCAACACTGCATTATTTTTAGCACCTTCATGTATGACATCTTCCTGACAATTTCCCCCCACAAGGCACTCTCTCTGTTACATATCTACCCAATTATTTATAAATTGTTGTTTCTCAGCTTCAGTATTTTGTTCTTTGTCTCCAAACATTTCTGCTATCTTAATTTGGTTTTAGTTTTTCTCTCCCTAAATTTTACTAGAAAATTTTTGTTTCCTTAAAATGATTGAAAACAAGGAATTACAGAAAGCAAAAAGTGTATGGAATTACTGTTTATATTTTCTTATTGGAATACTTAAATTGTGAGGGACGTTCTCACAGGTAGATGACTGGCTGTGGTCATTCCTCACTGGACCTGTTACTAAACAGCCTGCCCTTTCTGTTCATTGCCTAGCTAGAAGCACTGTAGAATACAGTAGTTATAGTGATTTTCACAGGATGTCAACGTTTCCTTAAAGACATTGGAAGCGTCTTGTTAAGTTTGATTGCTGTTCTTATTTACAGATCTCCACTATAGCAGAAAGTGAAGATTCACAGGAATCAGTAGACAGTGTCACAGACTCACAGAAACGAAGAGAAATTCTTTCCAGACGACCCTCCTACAGGTATGGAGGTTAAAAGCAGAAGCATTTTGCTTGATGGATGTGTTCTTCACATGGGGAGACAAACAGTGTGATTGTATAGTTATTTTTAGATTTACCATTTAACTGAAGTCTCTCTTCTGCAATGTCTTTCCGTGGAATAGGATGCAGATAAGCAAATAGGAGGAGGAGGAGGAAGAAACCTCAGCTGTTACACTCAGTTAAGACAGAAATGAGCTGAGAATAAGCTAATTGCCAAATTTGTGAAACGTTACAGTGTCATTGTGCTAGGTGCCTTAGAGATAGCTTTAATGGATACTCAATACCTGAAATACACTGAAGCTTTACAAGAAAGTGGCTTCTGTATAATCTATAGTCTGCAAAAACTTACCTCTATTGTTTTTCATTATTGTTGAAATGCTAGGAGCAATCAAACTTAATTCCTTTCTCCCATAAGATTTTCAGTGAACATGTGTTCAGTGGCTCAGAGAGAATTTCTGCTTGAGCAAATTTGGTTGTGTTTAAAGTTTAAGAAGTCAGGGTATGAGTTGAATGTAGTGATAGGCATCTACGATCTTTAGTTGTCATGGCAAATACTTCTGCAGTAGGACCAACTGAGGTGCTCCTTCACGTGGTGTTAGTCATACGTTACTTTATTAATTAAGCCCTTGCACAGCTTTTTGTGGCTGTACTAAATCTCACTTTTCATTCTTAAAACATGCTAGATAGCGTTAAAGAGTTAAGCAGGCTTTAAGTGACCTGTGGATTCCTGCTGCTTCAGAAAATTCAGATGCTCCTTTTTTCTTTATAAGCATAGCCTTAGAAATATAAGCTAGACTCCAGGCCTGAGCATATCTCGCCCTTTTTTTTTTTCTCCAGCAGCCTTCAAGGCTGTTCTATGGAAAATAGTGAAAATCATTGCTGAAGAAGATCCCTAGCCGTAATACGTACGGGAAAATATTTTTATTTGTGAGGAGCAGTGTTGCTAACTTCAAGGCTGCCACAGACTTCCTTGCAGTCTGCTTCTGCAGTGAGACACTTGCTTTTACTATATATGGAAGAATGGCTGTATATCGTGAGACAACAGAGCTAAGTAAACAAGCAGCAAAACTGAGAAGAGGGGACTTGTGCATGCTAACTTCTCATTGAGATGGA
The DNA here is from genome assembly GCA_013400535.1 of Scopus umbretta. NCBI lineage: Eukaryota > Metazoa > Chordata > Aves > Pelecaniformes > Scopidae > Scopus > Scopus umbretta. The sequence continues at coordinate 37,943 of VZTL01016320.1, forward strand.
CTCCTTTGCACGCACTGATGCCACTCCACAGCCTCAGGCCTCAAACCAGATCATGGTGACTCAGCAAAACTTTGTAATTGTAAAACTTTCATATGTAGCTCAGACTCTGGGCCAGCGTAGGGGTCATGTCAGAAGGGCTGAGTAGACTACAGCTGTTTTAGTGAGTTCCCAGCTGGCATTATTCAAGCTGCTGTAACTGGCCCCAGAGACACAACAGGTGCAGATAGGTTCACAGGATTGAAGAGCTATATCTCTTCCTCAGAAACTCCACCTTGATCCTGCTACTGAAGTACATCTTGTGTTCCTTGTGTCAGTTCGTAGCTCCTATATTTGTAAAGCTGCCACCTTACCTTCGGTCTGAAATCCATCTTTACGATGGCAAAAGTAGGTTTTAGCCACCAGATCATATCTGACATGAGCTTAAAAAGCGGTGAGCTGTAGTTTCTTTTCTGTTTTGAGCTTCTTGGGTTTTGTTCCTCATCCTCCCTGCTCTCTCCATATTTTTTCATCTGTTTTGTCCACTAATTTTTCTGGTCTAACACCTAGGTTGCAAACTCTCTGGACAGGAGTTTTTTTATTTGTCCAAGTGGTGCTTGGCACAGTAGTGCTTGTGCAATGCCGGGGTTCCTGCATGCACACAGAGTCAAAACAGCAACAGCAAAGCTCTGTTTGTCAAGTTGCTTAGCAGAGTGACTGCTCTCCCCAAATAGCTCCATACAGATGTTTTGGCTCCCAAAGCCTTAGGAGCCTTATTTAAGAAGTGAGTGTTGTCTTGGGGCTTGGGGTCTACAGCTGTGTTTGCTTCATCACACTGCGAGTTCTAGCGACAGTCCACAGGAAAACATATGAGGAGAATTACAAAAGATGTTGCCCTTTACTTAAGCATTTTGCAGTGACATAATAAATTATACCAGCAGTGAAAAGGGCTTGACAGTCCTCTGAGGGACAGTGTTTGGTCTAAATGATGGAAACTGCAGTAACTGCTATGGTCAGTCTTATATTCATGTTCAGTGGGACCTTTAGCAGTGACGTTTTAGCAGTTTTGGCTTTGGGTAATTAACACATGGAAGTAATTAAATAAACTGTTCTTTCCTTCACCCATGCTAATCGCACAGCTTTTTCAGGCAAGGCACCTGTAAACATAACCGTGTAACTTCACTCAAACACTCAGCATTGTCTCCCAGGCAGGTGTTAGATTATAAACTGGTTGCTCTTTACAAGCATGTCTGCTAACTTCCTTTATACTCAGCTCTCTGGTTAAGGCCTTTCTGGTCTCTTAAACAGAGCAATTCCCCTGATGTAAGTGAGGAGACAGCTTTTACATACTTTTGCTTTCTTCACGTCTTTATGTGGCTAAAAGCAGGAAACAAGTAAAAATGGATGAGAGAGAAATATGTTTTTAATAAAAAGGGAAGATTGTGATAGCTGTGTCTTGGGTTGAGAAGAACCTGTTGAGAAGCACCTGTATCTTGTGTTGATAAGCACAGCTGTTCTGTGCTGGCTCCCTTGCCCATCTGTGCATGGCACTTTGAACAATCCTCTCCACTAAGAGTTTGAAGATAGTGCAGGTTTTTCATTCTGCACCTGTATTTGCCTTGCTGGCTTACTGCACTTTTCAGTTTTCTCCAGCATTGTGTATCAAATAGACTTTTTTTTTTCCCCTCCAATTTTTATTAAAATCTCTACAACACACTGTCTTTGCCAGAAAAATTTTGAATGACTTGTCCTCAGACGCCCCAGGAGTGCCAAGGATCGAAGAAGAAAAGTCTGAAGAGGAAACAGCAGCACCTGCCATCGCCACTGTTACGGTGCCAACTCCCATTTACCAAACCAGCAGTGGGCAGTACAGTATGTAGTCTGAATTTCTCAGTGGTGCTAGTAAGTGGGGATGAGAAGATGAAGAACTATTATTTCTGTGACTGTTTGGACTAGGACAAAGCAGGAGGTGAAAATAAGATTACATTAATTTGACTGTTTGATAACCAGGCCTTTTAAACACATTCCTATTGTAAGTATTTGAAAAATTCAATTAACATTCTGGGACTGCTTGCCAGTTGGTGGAGCTAATGCATCCTGAGGCAAAATATGAATTAACTGTAATGGTATTATAAACTTTTTAACTTTAGGAACCAGATGACATAATTCAGAAGTTTCTTTTTTTCCTGGCAGATTATTAATCCTGTTTCACAAAATTGTAACCTCATTAATAGAAAAAACATTACAGTCTGCAATTACATTTCTAGAAAGTCCTAAAAACCAAGAACTTCAGCAACCTTATTTAAAATTTGTAATAAATATACATTTCTGTGTTTTCTTTATTCATTAGATTTTATAGATACAGTGCGTTGACTGAAAGGATTCAGGCTACAGCAGTAAAGCCAGAATTCACAAGCTGTCTCACACAAACAGTATTAAATATACAAAAGTGAGAAAGAACTACTTGTTTACACCTTTCTGTCTTTAAAATTTTGTATCTCTGTTTACTCCTTAGCCACTTTGTCTAATACCCTACTTAATTTTATTGAAACTGATGCAGTTAACTCTGCTTTCCTACCATAACTGTAAAGTAACCGCTTGTGCAGATATTTGAGATTTTGGTATGTCTGTATATAGGAACACAGTGAAATTCTGTGGAACCACAAATGCGGGGTGATGTCTCACTACACCTGCATGACAGGATTGAGGGAAAGAAAGGGAAAACCCAACAAAGTAAGACTGCTTGAAAGGAAAAAAAAATGTGAAACTGGACCTTTGTGAATGAAAACACTGCTAGGAAGTTGTAGAGAAGGGGGGAATACAGTCAGAAGAAAAAAAATGCCAAAGCAAGAAGAAAGTGAAACACAAAATGGAGAGCAATAGCAGCAGAGGAGACTGAAAGGCATAAAGCATGGAAGAGGAGAGGAATTTCAGATGAGAAGAAAAAAGAAAGGAGTGAGGAAAAGACCTAAACCAACCAAGAAGAAAATCTTAACTAACAAATTAAGAAGTATTCCCCGGGGGAGGATTGTAGCTCCCCTCTGTGATGCTGTTTTATCAGAGATTCATGTTTTAGACTCTGTTTTTTGACAGCCCCAAAAGTATGGGTGTTGTGGTTTAACCCCGGCCAG
>VZTL01016321.1:21888-37986 GCA_013400535.1 Scopus umbretta
TTTTTTTTTTTTTTTTTTTTAATTGGTCAAGGTCGCTTTGGTCATCTTGGCCTGGCCATCAACTTGATCACCTACGACGATCGATTCAACCTCAAAAGTATTGAGGAGCAGTTGGGAACTGAAATTAAGCCCATACCCAGCAACATTGACAAGAGCCTGTACGTGGCAGAATACCACAGTGAACCTGTAGAAGATGAGAAACAGTAAACGTGTGCGTATGTAAAAGCTTTCCTGAATAGAGGAGTTGTGTTGGATGAAACAAGAGCTGATGTGTGAATGTTACCGCAGGGGAAGAGGGAAACCGATGGGCTGAATGGGGAAACGAGGGTTTGAAATAGGCTGTCGGTGCAAGGAATTCTGTGGATGTGCTGAAGCTGGGAGGGGAGGATGAGTAGTTTTGAGCCATTTAAACTGAAACGCTGATCCTACGCTAAGGAGACCAAAAATGGGGGAGCAGGGAACGGTGTCTGGCGAGGCCAGGATGTCTCCTGATAGCCTGAGGGACTCTTTCTGTATTGCTCGGCTAAAATGAGAAATTGGTGAGGGGCAGAGAGGAAGGTGGTCCTCAAACATGGAAGGAGAGAATACGGATAGCTTTGAGAACAGAGCACCAACAGAATGAGCACCTCACCGTTTACAAGGAAGAGGTTCAAGCTCTAAAGGTGCCACATCTTTTGCATCCTTTGGTTCATAGAGCCTGTTGCAAGCAAACAAAGTAGGTGGGTAGCAAAGCTGCAGTTTGTCTTTGCTGCCACCCGAGGTCGTCTACGTAGCTTTAAAAGAAAATGAGGTTTCACTGTCGAAGACTCCTACATGTGCCCTTTCTGGTCATTGTCTGAGGAAAAACTGCCAAGTCGAGTCCTTTTATGAGAAGAAAACTCGCCATGGATTGCAGTCAGGCGCAATAGCTACGGGATGATGTCCAATGTGGTTTTAGTTACGGTGCTGTGTCGTGCGAGATCAGCCGCCATACAGCTTGGGTTGGAAATCATTCTTTTGTGTGCTCTTCTTGGAGATCATGAATTAGAAAGAGAATCCCAGTGAAGCTGCTGAAATTCTTCTCGGGTAACAAGAAAAAAAGCAGCCATAGAAGCAGACTGCTAGATAGTGTTCCAATTAACCCACGTCACTTCTTTGAAATGGTTCAAGGATAGGCCTAGCTGGTTACGCTAAGCTGACTTGCAGCCTCTGCTTTGCTGGCTGAGCTTTCTCCGTGTTTTATAAATAAATACACCACTCCCCCCCCTCACACCCCCCACCACCCCCCCCACCCCCCCGCCTCAGGCAATGAACTTGGAAAAGGCTCTCAGGTGGCTTCCTTAAGGGGAACGCTGGGACCTTGCCCGAGAACCGTTTGCCGCTTCCTGAAGGACAAGAAACCGGCAGGTAATCGCGCTCCAGAGGCATAGTAGGGCCTTAGCGGCACATCTTTCTGCAAAGCTGTGGTTGAGGTTGAGCTGTTCCAAGTGGCCTTTGCTTTTCCAGAGCTGCTACGTAGTCGGTGTGTCATTGCTTACATTCCGGCTTTGCATAGAACTGGTTTAACTGTGGGTGTTGTGGTTGTTTTTTTGGTTTGGTTTTTTTCAGGCTTTGATTACACATGCCAGAAGGTGAAGCCCTTTGATCCAGATCCGTGACACATCGTTTCTTTGGGGATACCCTTCTCTTTGTGGGTTTTTCTTCGTCTTTTCATTTTGGAACTATGAAGACTAAAGAGCTCGGCCTTTTTTTCTTTTTAAATTTGGCAGCAAGGAAGAAAGAAGATAAAAGGAGGAATGTCTTTTTGTTTTTCCACTTGTTTGCACTGTGTGCTGATTGAACATTAGTTGCACTAACTGCTGGTTTTAAATTCTTTTTTGTGTTTTTTTTTTTTTTTTTTTTTTTTCTTCGGGTGGGAGGGGGCAGCAAGGGAAGAAGAGAAACCCTGAAAAGAGAAGAATCTTGATGAACACGAGCTTGTCTGCTATTTCAACTTCTTCAACCGTCGACTGAGTGCATTTCAACTTCTCCCTGGTTACTCATCTGTTTTTAAGCTAAAGAGCTTGTTACTTATTCGTGCAAAGTGCCTTATGCTATGAGACCATTCAGAACGTCACCTTTCCGACACAGCCCGAGGAATCAACAGCCGTTTTTGGTTTCAGGTCAAAGTTCCCCTCTCTTCCCCCTCTCCTCCTCCCCAAGTACTCAAGCCCAGGGCTGGGAGGTGAAACGTATTGGTAATACTACTTTTTTCTTCAACTTTTTTTTTTTTTTTTTTAAATTGGAGGAGTTGATATGCATCTGCAGTTCACCCACACTGTAAATACCTGTATTTAAAACAAAACCAACTTAAAATTTGGGCTGATTAGGTGCAGTATCATAGCTCCAGAAGGAAAGAGTAGCCTGTCATTCTTTGCAGGAGCCATAAGAAAAGCCCTATGCTCTAGCAGAACACTAAAGACTGGTTTCCATGAGAGTCTCCATTTGTAGTTACAGCACTTGATATGTAGACTTCTTTCAGAGCCATGGCCCTCTTTCCTCTGGTGCAGTGTGTCCCATAGAAAATCAGATGTGTATATTGTACAAACTTTGTAAATATGATTTTTTTTTTTTTTCCTGTTTGGGTTCATATATAACTTTTTCTTTTGTGATGAAGGTTTCTGGGGTTAAAGGGATTAGACTGATTATGGGAGCAGCTAAAGATGAGAGGGGCTCAGTTTTCTGCAACACTAACCAATGAGAAGCGCTCTGACCTCCGTGAAGAGCAGGCCTCTACAAGTGTCCCTTGTCAGGGTGGGTTTGCTCTGGTGCTAGCAATGCTATCCTGTACCGCTCGTACGGAAAAGATCACTTGTGGGGCTGCGAGGCCTCAAAATCTGTAGCTCGGCCTGTTGGGAGATGCTCTTCGATTTCCCCCATAGAAGCTTCAGGAACTTCACAAGCTGTGAAGGGGGCCGTGACCCGTGTTCCACCGTGGCGTGAGGGAAATCTGGCGGGTGTCGGTGTTGCTGAGCAGTATATGCATCGGGGCTGGATTTGGGTTTAAGAGAAACCATAGAAAACCACTTTACATGCATAAACTGACAGTTCTGGAGCTTTGTGGGATTGAGTTACTTCCTGCAGCCTTGTGCATTTTCTGCCCAGAGCAGCCTCTGTCCAGACTTGTAAGCAGGAAAGGGCAAACCCCTGTTCCCATCAGAAGCTGCAGAAAGCTGCTTGCCATCTCCTCTGTTTTGGCATGAATTGCTGTCTGTCATTTTGCATTGTATATTGCTGAAAAGTGCTTTCCGGTCAAGTAGTGTTGCTTTAAATTGTGCCCCTCCCAACATGCTTGATGTTTGGCCTGATCTCCAGGCAAAAGGAGTGAGACAAATCCAAAACCGTACTCTTTTTAAATTCCCTTTTAGCCTGTTCACCGACACTGTCGGGAGGCACCTGGACGAATGCAATCCCTTTTGCTCAGTCGTGTATTGCGTATACAGATGCTGCACTCGCACCACGCTCGCTTACCTTTGAGGCAGGAATTAATTGTCTTAATTTCTCCCCATTTTGACCTTTTTTCTTTCTTTAAATTTGAGGAAAATTGTTTGGGACTACAAGGCGGACTTACCCATCCGTGTCCTTGAGGATCATAAATAGAAGCCAGGTGCCTCCTGACGACAGCTTTACAGGACAGAAAGGTTTTTGTGTTTGGAAATTTTTTTTTTTTTTCCTTTTGTCAGCAGTGACTCCATAATTGTAGCAAATGCTGCACTAGAGTACAAACTCAAGAGCTTGGTCACAGACACTCTGTGAGCCACACAGCTTACATCTGACTGGCAGGTACTAAATGTAAACAGTTTTGGGGTGCTTTGGGGGGGCGGGGTGGGGTGGGACTTTGCGGGTGGTGACTTTGACCAAAAGTAAAATCTTGCTCTTGTACTGCAGCCAGCGTATGCTTTTCCAGAGAGGCAGAAGAGGGATCATTTTCGTGCAACAAAGACGTGACAAATGTAAATAAAAGTGGTGTATCTTACCAGGGCATGCACGTGTAATGAGAACAGGATAGCAATGTCAAGTCAGACGTGTGTGCTCTGCTTGGATTTGTGGTAGGTTAGCCTGGTGCCATGCCTTGATGGTCCCTCTTGAAGCACAGAACTTTTGAAAGTATTACTTTAAACTCGGCCTCTAACTGAGGATTGGCACTTACCTAAACTATCGGGGGCACCATTTTTAGGGGGCTTCTTGTCAAGAAGGAAGCAGCCTATTTTTGGTGCTAGTAGGCTATCTCTAACAGATGCGATCTTGCAAATGGAAAGATGCTCCAAAGGACTAGGGTAATCCTAGTTTTTTTGGGTTTGTTTTGTTTGGTGTTTTTTGGGTTTGTTTTTTTTTTCCAAATTTTGTTTTGTTTTGGGTTTTTTTTTTTGGTTGTTGTTGTTTTTTTTTCCCCTATCCAGGAGTAAGGAGCGTGTATAAATCTTGGCTTCCCGAGATTCCTTGCGAGCTCCTGTTTTTGCCGGTCCCGTACCAGCCTTTACGCTTGTGCGTTAGTTGGAGCCTTCAGTGATGAGCCCTAGGTCAAATACTTCCTCTGACAAAGGCGACGTGAAGGCGAATCTGATGTATTCTGCGCTTTTCCGCTCGGGAGTCCAAAAGCGTCACTCCATGAATCTGATGAAATGGAGCTTCGCAGCTGGGTGAAGCAGCTGTGAAGAGGGTGACACAAATCTTCAGCCAGCGTACTCGAGAGAAACTGTAGGCTGGTCTCTGGGTGTGTGCCATCAGGAGTGCACTCCAGTTGCAGGAAGGCTTTTCCCAAAGGGAGGGGGGTGGGTCGGTCTCAAATATGTGTTTCAATTTCCAGAATGAGATGGGAGCATCTTTCCTTTGCCCTCTGTGACTTTTTTTGTGGATAAGAACAGGGAAGCTCAACATGAATTCATGTTGCGTACATGTTGGTATCAAATCATCTCATTCTGATCTTTTGTTCTTTATTTTTACTTGGGTTGGGGGAGGGTGTCTGCTCCAAGGATTTAAAAATGCTTCACACGCTTGTTTATTTGGTTTGGTGGGTTTTGTGTTTTTTTTTTGTTGTTGTTGTTGTTGCTGTTGGTTTTTTTTGTTTTGTTTTTGTTTTCCCTTCAAATGACTGATAGGACACAAACCTGAGCAGACGGCTGTCCTGCCTCGGTTTCTGTTCTAGAGGTTATGGAGACGCCATGGCACGTCTCCCGAGCTGCCGTCGGCGCTGCTTCTTGTCCTGGTGCTGGACTCCATAATGCCGCTGGGGCCGAGCAGCTGTCGCTTTCTGAGGACAAAGCGAATTTTGTTCCCAGGAACTCAGGCGGCGCGGCCGCCGTGGTAAAGTGCGCTGGGCACCGGTAGTCCGCACAGGGAATTTCCCTGTTGCTGTGAACTTCTGGTCCATCTTTTGTGAATCCAAGTTTATCTTCATCGTAAATCAAGTCTCTGGACCAAAGAGCACGCATCCGATCTGCAAAATGAGGCTTTGGCAGATTATCCTATAGGTTTTGCTCAGTTCACCGTTCGCATTGCTAAAATGTCCCTATGTGGAAGCATTGTTAAATTCTGCTGTAGACAAGCTAGGGATGGGTAAGGACGGGTGGTGGGAGGGATGGGTTTATTAAGATACAGCCTTGCTGTATTTTAACCAATAATTACGGGGAAGGGGTGTCAGGAGAAGCAAATAGTCACTGTTCCCTTTATTGAAAGAAACTGGAACTTTTATTTCAAGAAAAGACGTTATTTGCAATTCAGGTGGAATATCGTAATCCACTGGTCCCTAGTCAAGAGGTTGGTATTCTTACTGTTAACCAGCAAACAACATGGGCTAGTCCTTGAAAACATTCAGGGGAGGGAGGGGAAAATTGGCTTTCTGTTAAATCGGTAATTGGCAAACTCTCCAGTGGAGCTCAGATTTTGTTCGGAATGTATTTTCTCCGGCTGTATGCGTGCCGCAGCACCGACTTGTGAAGAGCTTCACGAGTTCCGAGTGCGAAAATGATGAATGGTAAAATCCTGATTTTGTTGATTAAACTCAATAAAAGCTCCCTGGAACTCCAGCTTGTCTCGTTTTTTCTTTCAAGTGCGCTGAGCAAAAACCGCGCTGACCTCTTTCCAGAGAACCGTGGCCCACGTCGGATGCACGCTGCGAGCTTTGGAGAAAAGCCTCAAAAGAGGAGTCGATAAACGGAAGGCCTCTCCGTGCTCGAGAGCGATGCACAGCCACAGAGGTGTTCTCCTTCCGTACGGACCCTCGAGCCCAGGCGGCCTGCACCCTTCCAGGGTCCGGCGCTCTGCAGTCTCGGCCGGACTGGTAGACTTGACCTGGCGTCTGGCCACGGTGCCGAATTAGCCCCAACCTTGACAACCAGAGTTTCTGTAAGGGGCCGGAGCAGCGCTGCAGAAGGCTGCTGGGGCTGTAGCTTCTTTACATCTTCCAGCAAGAGTCACCGCTGAGCTCCACCTTGCTGGCGGCTTGCGCTCCGGAGCGTGCATGCAGTCGCTCCGGTCACCTTTGTTCGCGGGCAGGACGGCTGTGTGAGTTCCACAGGTAAACGGAGGGTGTGGGATGTGATGGGCTCTTCTGTCCGGTGTGAGTTGCGGCCTTGGCTGAAGTAGGTGTGGGAAGCACGCAGCTTTTTCTTGCTTACGTCAAAGGGAAAGATTCCTAGAAAGGGAAGGAAAGCTGCTGCCGCCCTTCGGTATGTACATTAATGCTCTATATTCCCAACCCATGGTCAGTTCTTTTCTTGTGACCAGAGTAGCAGTTAAAACAAAGAGTGAGGCAGAAACTGGGTGTCCTTGTGGAAGAGGCCGCCTGAAACGTATCCTGTGCATACAGGTGAAGCACAGCATGAAAATTCCATAGCAAATGCCGAAAGTGAAACTGCAGCTTGTTGCTGGAGAGCTTTTTGAGTCACCGGGTGGGGGGAAAAGGGTTGTCCTGTTCAAAGCATTTCTTGAACCTTCAGCTGGCGGTGCTGTGAAAGCTCTCAAACTAGGTTGTAAGCCTGCCTGGCATCGCTGCTGGAAAACGAGGGGCAGTGCCTGCAGCGGGACTGCTTGCAGGCTGGCAGGAGCGGAGGCCGGTGCTTCCCTGCGACCGACAGGCGGAAGGTGCTGTCGGGGATTGCACGCTGTGCTGTGCCCCTTTAGTAGCATCCGGTGGGGTTGCATCCCTATGGCCAGCAGCCCCCCCTTCCCCCTCGCCCTCTGTGAGGTGCGGAGTCACTGCACGGCTCGGCTGCCCGCAGGGTTGAGGGGCTGCGCTGTGCCAGGCTGCGGGCGCATGCCAGACCGTACTGGGTCTGGCTGTAACGGAGTTAATGTTCTGAATAGCAGGCTGTACTGTGTTTTGGATTTGCGACGACTAAAGCAACATCGGTAACGCACGGGTGCTTGGATGGCTGCTGAACAGTACTTGCACAGTGCTGAGGTTTTCTTATGTGGTTTTCTTTTTTTTGTTGTTGTTCCCCACTCTGCGCCCCTGCCCCCAGCCAGTAGGCTAAGGGTACACAAGAACTTGGGAGGGGATGCAGCTGGAACAGCTGACCTCAGCGGATGAGAGCAATATTCCATACCGTATGATGTCCTGCTCAGCAATAAAAGCTGGGAGAAAGGGCGGCGGGTTTGGGGGGAAAGGGGTATTTGCAATTATGGTTTGTGTGTCTTCCCGGAGAACTCTTAGGCGTGCCAGGGTCCTGCTTTCCAGGAACGGGCCGCCAATGGGAAGTAGCAAATAAATTCTTTATTTTGCTTTGCTCGCGTGTGCAGCTTTGCTTCACCAATTAAGCTGTCTTTACTTTGATCCACAGGTTTCCAGCTTTTGCTCTTCCAAATCTCTCCCCTCTCCCGCTGCGAGGCGGGGGGGGCTTAGCTGCTGGCCAGAGCGACCCTACCACGCGGGCTGGTGATGGAGGTGGGCGTCTCGAGGCAGAGCCTGCAGCAGATGCTGCTTCGGGCTCCCTGGACGCCACCGCACGGGGTTTTGACACGTACATCCCTTCCTTTCCCCCCGCTCCTCCGCTGAGCTTGCAGAGGCGACAACAGGCAAACGAACTCGGTCAGATCGTGCTCCTTGGCCACGCGGCACTGGTAAAGGCAGACGCAGCAGTGAAACCAAGCTGGCATCGCCGCACGTCCTCTGGCCTCTTGACGGCCGTCTGACGCAGCGGGGGCCGCAGGAAACGCTGGGCCCGAGCCTACGGTACCTCGAGCGCCGCCGCCTGTGCGCAGCTCTGACGCAGCGGGGGCCCTTGCTGCGCAACGCCTCCCCGGGCCAAACTCCCCAGGCCCGGGCAGCGCTGTTCCCGCCCCGAGACCCGCTCGCGGCGCGGTTTCCCACAAGCAGGAAAGAGAAGAGCTGCTGCCACGCGTGAGCGAGGGCTTTTGCGGTTACGGTTAACCGGGGGTGGAGGTGCGCGGCCGCCAGCCGAACCAGCCGGCGCCGCGCCGCGCTCGCCTCGTGACCTGGAGGGGCGGGGAGGCCGGTCACGTGAGACGCGAGGGGGCCTCGGCCCCGCCCCAACATGGCTGCCTACCTGCAGTGGCGCCGCTTCGTCTTCTTCGATAGAGAGACGGTGAAGGAGCCGCCGGCGCCGGATGGCGCCGGTGGGAAGGCCTTCGCGCTGCCGCCGGGCATCGCGGTCTGCGACTCGGGCCGGGGAAGCCTGGTGTTCGGGGATATCCTGCGCGGCGACGGTGCCGGGCGCTGTGGCCTGTGCGGGGCTCGGCGGGGCGGGTACGGATCTGGGGCGGTTGGAGGTACGGGGTGTGGGTTTCTTTTTTTTCGCCTTCGTGTGCCTTAACTGCGATCTACATATGGAAGGTCAGATTTGGTTCCTGCCTCGCTCCCTTCAACTCAGTAGTTTCCAAGCTTACAAGCTACGGGTAACGCATCTGTACCAGCTGAAGCAGCACAGTATCTTAGTTTCTGTTGGCGAGGACGAAGAGGGTATTAACCCCCTGGTAAGTCAAACGCCCGAGAGAGGAAGAGGCCCTTGTGTTATGGGTCTTTCCTGAGACCGCTGCCGTTACCGCGGTTGCCCTTTCTTACCTCAAGTAGCTTGCGCGTTCTGGGCGCTGCTCCGTTTGATGCCAGGTCCTGGCCTCCTCATACCTCCCGTTGTGCTTATGCCAGATCATCATCGTTTGTAGGTTAAAGTCTGGAACCTGGAGAAACGAGACAGCGGCAATCCTCTTTGCACACGAATCTTTCCAGCGATACCAGGGAACAAGCCCACGGTTGTATCCTGCCTAACTGTCCACGAGAATCTCAATTTCATGGCTATCGGTAAGTAAAACTGAACTGTAATAGCTTAAGAAAAATACTACGGTCCTTACTTGCGTATAAGGAAAACGTATAGGCAGCACAAAAATCGGCACGGAACAACCCAGCGGTGTTTCTTCTCGTGCGGTTTTTCTGTTAGTCTCACAGAGAGATAGCACGTCTTGCGCCGTCGGAGAGCTTGAGGAGACGAGTACATACATTTAGCACGAGTCTGCGTCTATTACCGTAATAACTTTGGCACTCAAAAGGGAAACAGAGGTTTTTAGTTCACGTCACCTTTCTCTGCCCGTCAGTGAGGTTACACACGTACGGAACTTGGTGCTAAATTTAGCCTTTGTTGTAGTATGGGAAAAAAAAACGTAGGTTTTGCGCTACCTAATGTCACGAGATATTTTTTTTTCTCCCCCTCCCAAGCGCCACACGGAAACCTGTTTTTAAAAGAAAAAAGCCAATTTCCCTTTCTGGATTTAACCGTTCCTTTGCAATATTTCTTGCTTAATTAACTGCTGACAGAGTAAGAGCAGTAACGTTGCAAGGTTACAAGCGCTTTCGGCGAGTCGGTCCCTGCGCTGAAATCGAAAAGCTTTCTGTCTGCGTGTTGCGGCCTTCTGCCCTGGAACGACTTGCAGGACTGGGGCTGTCGGCAAGCTGTGAAAGCCACGTGTTTTACTCGCTCTTAGGAAGTCTCCCTCTAGTCTTTTTACGGCGTGCGGTACGATTCGAATTAAACCAATAGTTACGATCGGCGGATGAGAAGGGTATTCGTAAAACAAAACGTGGGCAGACTCAAACAAAAATAACCCGTAGTTGAAGTTTGCTTGTGGAAAGCGAGTTGCACCTTGATGTACAGCGACATTCTGCGCGCGGTCAGGTGACAGCTCTGAACCGTAACGGGAGTAATCGGGGGCGCTTTGGTGCGCGCTTCCTCGACACGAGAACCTGCGGCCATCCTATTACTTAGTACCTTGCTGGCGGGCAAGGTGGCATCGCCGACTGGCGCTGCCCTAGCTTACGCTGGGTAGTATTTCAGGCAGGCGTGCCATATAAGTAATGGTTTAGTCTGTCCCGTTTGCCAGGCTTTGCAGACGGGAGCGTCATACTTACAAAGGGAGACATCACTCGGGACCGGCACAGTAAGACCCAGATCTTGCACGAAGGCAGTTACCCGGTTACCGGCCTTGCTTTCCGACAGTCTGGCAAAACAACACATCTGTTTGTGGTGACCACAGAGAACATCCAGGTGGGAAGTTAATTGGAAAAAAAGAGACTCTGACTCGCAAATTGCATTGGCTTCAGAGTCTCGTTCGGAGCAATCCCCAAAACCTTGTGTTTCCTCTGTAGTCTTATATGCTTTCAGCAAAAGACTATCCTCACCTGGAGCTGGATACTCACGGTTGTGGATTGCGCTGTTCATCTCTCAGTGACCCCTCCCAGGATCTCCAGTTCATTGTGGCAGGAAACGAGTGTGTGTACCTTTATCAACCGGACGAACGCGGCCCCTGCTTTGCCTTTGAGGGACAAAAGCTGATTGTTCACTGGTATCGGGGGTACCTCGTCATTGTCTCCAAGGACCGAAAGACTTCTCCAAAGTAGGGCTCCTCGGAACAGATGAGTAGTTCTTTTCGCTCTGTCAGCTTCCTGCTTTCACTCTTCCTGCCATCCCCCTCCCCCGCCTTCCCTGTGGAGCTTCGCTCTCGGGGGCCGATTGCAACTTTGTCAGAGGTTGTTAAGGTTCACCCGGACCCGTATATCGATTAACTTCCGTTGTGAGAGTAGCGCAGTTAAGCGTGCCGGACGAGTGGGATGTTTTTCCTCATCCTATGAATTTCTCAGTCGAACGCGTAGATGGAATTTGTGCGTAAATACATGGTGTTTTGCCTCGGGGTCCGCTTAGTTTGATCACCCAAATGAAACCAGTTTGTCTTGCTCGCTGGACATCCCTAGTTTGCATAGGTATCGAGAGTTCATGTTATGCTCCCCTCATTTTCTAAAACTGTCTTCTGCTCCCCAGATCAGAGTTTGCTGGGAACGAGGCACAGAATTCGGACAAACAAGTCCTGAATATCTACGACTTGTGCAACAAATTCATTGCGTACAGCTCAATCTTCGATGATATAGTGGATGTCTTAGCGGAGTGGGGCTCTCTGTACGTACTGACCAGAGATGGGAAGATTCATGTGCTGCAGGAGAAGGATACGCAAACCAAACTCGAGGCACGTAGATCTGTTTTGTTACTAGTCTCTGCCTTACATCTGCAAGGTTGTAGCGGCTCTGCGGGTTGCAAAGGCGAACCGCTCACGTCAGTGAGTTACAGAAGCGACCCGATAGCTTTTCCGCATAACCAGTGTTACGAGGGGTTCGGTATTTAAAAGCCCGAGCACGCGTGTGTGTACGGCACCGAAAAGAAGAAATGACTTCTTTTCCAGGCGCATCTGAACTTGTCTTGTGGGGTGCTGGTTCCCTCATGGTGCTGTTAACGTGTATTTAACAGATGCTGTTCAGAAAGAATTTATTTGAAATGGCCATTAACCTGGCCAAGAGCCACCACTTGGACAGCGATGGTTTGTCAGAGATTTTCCGGCAGTATGGCGATCATCTGTATAACAAGGGGAACCACGACGGAGCCATCCAGCAGTATATCCGGTAAGCGGGAGTCCTGTGGAGCCGTGGCAGTGTAGTACAGACAGGAGGTGTGGAGGCCTTGACTACTGTTTCAGCCCAGGAATGAAACCAAACCGAACCGAACAAAAAAAAACAACCAAGGAAAGCGTGGCTCGAGGTGAAAACGCTACTGGTAGAGAGAAACGCGTCAGTGAGGTTAAAAGTCTTGGCAAAAAAGCTGCTTGAAAATTGCTCTGTACGCCTTAGGATAAAGGTCTCCTCTTTGATCGCGTTTTAACGTGAATGGCGAAGGCATGTTGGGATGGTGCGGGGCCTGATGATGTCATTAGAAAGAAGGGATCGCTCTAAGTAAGATGGGTGATGTGATTCGACTGCGTACGGCAGTCTTGCTGGAAAACGCTCTGACAGCTGAATGTCAATTTTAAAACATCTCGGGGTGTGTTGTTGGGGTTTTTGTTTTGTTTGTTTGGTGGTTTTTGTTGTTGTTGTTTTTGTTTTGTTTTTTGTTTTTTTTTAAAAAAAAACTTGGAGCAGCCTGTTTTGGGGATTACCGAAAACTTAGCGTTCGGTCTAAACCGCCACAAAGCATTACGTTTGCATAGAACCGAAACTTTGGTGTCCCGACATCTAGCGAGAGTCGGCGTGTATTTAACGTCAGCTGGCGTTAAGCATCAGGATAACCGTGGCTAAACTGCTCCGTGTGGGCATGACTTTGAGTTAGACGACTGAAATGAAGGAAAACATAGCTTTTGTTCCTCTTTCTTTGGGCTTCCCAGTTAGCTGCGGTCAGAGCGTAGCCTGCCTTCTCCCGGCCTCCTTTACAGGAGGATTGACTCCTTGCGTGCTGTCGCTGTCGTCCCGATCGCGGCCTGTGTAGAGGGCTCGTTGTTTCGCTGCGTGTGCAGATGGGCAGTCTCATGCCGTAACTGGTTGTTACTTCTGAGGCGTAGCTGAGCAGTCCCAAGTGGGTTAGCGCCTGCTGAAGTTAAGGCTTCTCTGTGCTCTGTGGTTAATTTCTCCGTTTCTTTTGACTTACTGGCTATACGGTTTCTTGCAACGTCACTCTTCCCTCCCAGAACTATAGGGAAGCTGGAACCGTCTTATGTTATTCGGAAATTTCTGGACGCTCAGCGTATCCACAACCTCACGGCTTATCTGCAGACGCTCCACCTGCAGTCCCTGGCCAATGCTGACCATACTACACTTCTGCTGAATTGCTATACCAAACTCAAAGACAGCTCCAAACTGGAGGAGTTCATTAAGGTATTGGGGGGAAGGTGAAATCGTGCAAAGTTGTAACGTCGTCATCGTATTTAAAAAGGGGGTAGCGGTGACATTGTAAATTGGCTGCCGTGGGGCTCTTGGGAGAGAGAAGAACAGATTTGTCCCTCGGTACCCTCGCCTTGGCTCCTTTGTTGCCGAGCTCTTAGCTCTGTTCTTGGTTTGGCTGGCTTGCCATCTGAGTCTGGAGTGTGCCAGCTTCCGCCAGTGCGACTGGTGAGCAAATGAGAGGCGGTTAGACTGCTTCCTTTCCGCACGTGTGACCTTTCCCTTGCGTGAGAGGGACTAAGTTGTCCCTTCTCCGGCTTTCCTCCTCTTACGTAAACGATCGCCGCTTGCGGGCTGCGGGAACGTCGCTGAGGGACCGTCATTCTGCTCCTGTTCTTGTAGACGAGCGAGAGCGAGGTCCGCTTTGATGTGGAAACAGCTATCAAGGTGCTTCGTCAAGCAGGTTACTACTCCCACGCCGTGTACCTGGCGGAGAAGCATGCTCATCATGAATGGTACCTCAAAATCCAGCTAGAGGACATCAAGGTGAGGAGACGTTATTGCGCCCGTGTTCTTATTGGGGAGAATACCGCTTCTCTAGCCTCCCGTTCAGCGAGAATACCGTTTCGCTGACCTCTTCCCCACAGCTAGCATGCCGACAGGTCCGCTCAGGCGGCAGTGACCACGCCTGCTGCCGCTTGTGCGTCAGCTTTCCGCTTTTGGCTTGTGCGGTAGACTGGGGGTGGAAATCAGCGGGGTTTGTGTGTTCTGTTTCAGATGTGGCTTTTTACAGTGCCCTTGAAGAGGAGGGAAGGTCGTTAGTGAGGGACTGATCTGAAGGGTGCTCTCCTTCTCCTGGGCCGTAGCCCATCCTCCTCCCTGAGGAGGACAACAAGCAGGAATAGTGAACTAGGTGATAATTCAGAGGAAATGGCAGTCGAGGCATACTCGCAGCACGTCTTCGGCATTTTCTAGCCTAACCTCAAAGTGGAGGAGAGCAGAGGCTGATGTCACATGATTTTTGTTGTTGTTGTTTTTCTTTTTGTGCTGGCTGTCTCCACAGAACTACCAAGAGGCTTTGCACTACATTGGAAAGCTGCCTTTTGATCAGGCAGAGAGTAACATGAAGCGGTACGGTAAAATCCTGATGCACCACGTCCCTAACGAGACGACAGAATTGCTGAAGATCCTTTGCACCGATTACCAGCCATCGGGAGACAGTGAAGGCCCTGGGATGCTGGAAGGAAAAAAGGTATGGTTTGCGTTGACTGAGAGTTTTTGCTCTCGAGTAGTAACTTTGCGGCGAGCGAGCGCTGCTGCGTGCCTTGTGGTGCGGGCCTCATGTTTTAGGTACAATGAGAAGCCCCATCCTGGTGTACTGGCAGTCGTGGAGACAAAAGACCGCTGAAGGCTATTGCTCGGCACCGGTTCTTGCCGTGTAACCGGTGTCATGTACCGTGCTGTATCCGTGGCGTCACAGACCCCAGGAACGAGTACTCCGTGCGGCGGGGAAGAAGCACCGGTCTGGCTGCGACTGACCTGGGCGCTTGATTTTTCGGGCTGTGTTACAGGCTAATTCGGAGGAGTTTATTCCGGTCTTTGCAAACAACTCCCGCGAGCTGAAGGCTTTTCTGGAGCATATGACCGAGGTGCAGGCTGACTCTCCACAGGGTGTCTATGACACTTTACTGGAACTTCGACTCCAGAACTGGGCTCATGAACAAGATGAGCAGGTTTGAGCTCCTCCCGCTTTGTGTTCCAAGAGGGGGATTTGGTGTCTTTGAATCCCATCGGCATTTCTGCCGACCCGTAACCTTTCCAGATGGGCATCGATAACATGAGGAGCTAGGTACGCTGTGCTGGACGAATGGCACGCACATGGGAAAGCAGCCTGCTAGCTGGGAGAATACTCCTTTCAGTGAGGCCGAGCTTGTTTTGTATGAACCTCATGTAAGAACAGATTGCAGACAATACGACCTCTGTGGGCAGATGTCTCTTTGGCGAAAGTAGCTCCCTTTGCTTGCCAGCGTCTCCGAGGATGCTGGCTGTTTGGGCAAAAGAAATCGCGTCCTGTTTGCTTGAAAGGGGTAGAGGGCAAACAGCCAAACCGTCCTCCTCTTTGAAAGAGCTGCGGGTTGCCATCGGGTCTCGATGCAAAACGTTCTTTGCGCGCGCGTGCGTGTTGCTCTCCCCGACCTCTCCCCCTTCTCTGTAGGTCAAGGAGAAGCTGCACAATGAAGCTCTCACCCTTCTGAAGAGTGGAAGGTTCAAAACAGTCTTTGATAAGGCCTTGGTCTTATGTCAGATGCACAACTTCAAGGATGGTGTCCTCTACCTCTACGAGCAGGGCAAACTGTGAGTGTTGCTCCTGTCCGTAGAGTCCTGTCCCCTCACCCCCCCACAGGGGCTTCTGAGCCATCAATGTCCCTGCCTCGCAATGGTAACGACCTGTTTAGTATCTCATGATGGGAGCTGCGGATCATTGCTCAACTGAAAAGATCTTGTTGTTAGAGCAGGGCAGTTACATAGAGAGCGAATGACAGACCTGTCTTGGCTTCTGTGTGAACGCCTGGGGGTTGCGTGGCTGGGTGAAAACCCGAGGTCCCTGTCACGACTCGGAAGGAGAGATTGTTGCAGCTGACGAGTCTCTCTCTCTCTCCTTCTCCCCACCCTGTAGTTTCCAACAGATCATGCACTACCACATGCAGAACGAGCAGTACAAGAAGGTGATTGAGGTGTGCGAATTGTATGGAGACCAAGAGGCTTGTCTCTGGGAACAGGCTCTTGGCTACTTTGCGCGGAAGGAGGAGGACTGCAAAGAGTATATCGCTGCGGTGCTGAAACACATCGAGAACAAGAATCTTATGCCTCCGCTGCTTGGTAAGAATGATGTGTGGCACCCCAACCCTGTCCATCCGTCCGTGTCCTTCCCC
>VZTL01016323.1:4896-28994 GCA_013400535.1 Scopus umbretta
TTCTCCTCGATGAGATAAAGGATGACACAGAAATGCTATTGCAGGGCCAGGAGGAATGGAAAACTCCATCACAGGGAAGGGGCGAACCCTGCATGTGGTGGGATGAAAAAGACATCTCAGCTCATGTACCGGTGAAGAGCAAGTCACTTACTTGAGCAAATGTTGGGCTACTGACGGGTGAGCACTGAGCCGGCCACTGTACATCTCCGAGGAAGCCCACTGCATGATGGCCTGGTGCATTCGGTACTGCACCGTCAGCATCCTCACAATCTTCTCCCCGTACTTCTCGATGAGACGCTCCATCAAGCTGAGTGAAAGGCCCTTGGCGGCAGCCCTGAATGGGAAAAACAAGTCAGAAGTGGAGTCTAGATGTCTGACCTGAAGTGATGATCTAAGGTACAGATGTAACCCTCTTTGGACAAAAGAGTCGATCAGCACCTCACTACAGACGCAGCCCCGGCAGCGCTGCAGCTGGAACTGAATGCAGTGTCGCTCAATGCTAACGGGGTTAAGCTGCAACGCCGTCAGAGCACCTGCAACACCTACTCTGGACCCTGCCGAGCACCCTCGTGCGGCTCTGCTGGGATGGCGTTACCTGCTTAGCCTTCCTACTCCGTTTCACTCGGGTGCCAACAGGCAGTAGAAAGGGAGCAGGAGAAGGCTGCAGGGTCCCAAATGTTACCTTTCAGCATAGGCTCCCCAACAGGGTGAAGACCCTCAGGGATAGACTTCTGCCTTGCACGGAGATCAGATCGGCTCGAACACATCAGGGGGGAGAGGTGCCAGCTTCCCTTTCCCGTAGGGAAGTACCTAGGGGTGTTGCCACTGTAATGCAAGAGATGCAAATGGTGTCGGCTATCCCTGCCGGCCGCAGTCACTTCTCACACCCAGATCTGCTCAGTGTGGTTGGAATAAGATGAGTGAGGGTGCCCAGGATCTCTGCTTGTGGAAACAGCTCCAGAACAAAAACCTCTTAACCTGTAAAGCTCATCCCATCAACATCGTTAGTCATACAGCTCATAACAAGCTCTAGATACCACACTCGTCACTGTAACATTACACTCACGCTACTGCAAGCTCAGCAACGGCATCAGGATCACCGAATGCATTAGGATCAGAGCTCGACCCCAAATCTTGAAATGCTTGGTGTCAACACAGCCAGACCTTGCTAATGTTTTATCAAGACACTTGCGGCTCAAGCACTCTCATTACTCCTTGGCTGCTCACCTCAGACTAACGCACTAATGCATTTCAGCACTTATTGCCTTATTACCCATTAAGAAAACCAACACTCCATCACTTCTGGCAAAGGTCCCGTGCTTATATCTGCGACACAAATTAATAAAGCTCCTACTGAAATAAGCCTTTCAGGAAACTAATTGCTTTCTCTTCGCCATACAGAGCGGGTTTGTTAGAAGCGTCGCCTAACAGTACCGACTGAGGAAGAAGGACAAGAATTGCTGTACTTTGATTTTGCATTTTGAGTGTTTCAGAGCATAAAGAGTTTTTTCATACTGTGCATCCAGTGCCTTGTACAAGACTGTGGTTCACGGTGAGGGGTGCTGATTGCTACCAGAACACAATGAACAAGCACAAAGATGATGAAATGATGACAGAGAACAGCTCAAGAAAATTATTTCCGTCAAGGCTAAGGGGCACAGCACGCATCTGATTACTGCCGTGGGAAGCATTACATTACTACATGGCACCACAGCGAGCATCTTGTTTGCTGTGCTGGCCAGCCCTGTCATGGTAACAACAGGGCACTTGGTAAATATAACAAGAGACTTGCAAATTCATTAAAACTGCAGAAGAGAAAATTGAGGGTAGATCTTTCCGAGAAGTTGAGTCTCATTAGCCCTCCTTCTTGCTAAATCACAGAATATGGCACAAGGGGAAAAAAAGGGTCGTAAACTGTGAACGGATGCAACTGCAGGACTTCGGAGACAGCGCTGCTTTTTCAAAGGCTGCTATAATGTGAAGAAGCGTTGAATGGCACATACAGGCACAGAAGCCAGGAGGAGGGTTGGCAGGTTTGCAATAAGGATATTGCGCTTTATGCAACAGAGGTTTCCAGCTGTGCTGCGCATTTTGCTGCTCATCAGGAACCGCACTGAGGTTGACCATGAAGCCTTTAGTGCTCTCCAGTCCCAGTGTTGCTATGGCCATGTGCTTACAGAGGTCCTTATGCTCCCAGCTGAGAGCACGGGAGCAAAGCAAGGAGCGGGTGAAACAGCAGTCTGTCAGAGGTGGGCTGGGTTTTCAGGAGGGGAAGGGGATTAGGTGGGGTGAAGGGACAGAGCAGGACGTGGGGCTGGGGAGCTCGCTCCAGTTACCAGGAATGAGCTTTTCCCCCTCCAGGCTCGTAACTGAACGAGAAAGCACCGACAGCCTGATCCTCCCAGCTCTGCTCTGCCCCACGGGGCACGCTAAATGGCAGCCTTGACCTCCTGGGCAAGGAGGAAAGGAAGCAGTTTTAATAGGGAGAGCTGTCTGCACTCAGGTGCAGGCACGTACCTGAAGTAGTTGTTCCCTTAGGAGCGGCCCTTCCTCCCGTGTGACCGTGGAATCTGGGGATTCAGAGCCTTCCTTTTACTTAGTCTTTGCCTACAGTGTGACCGCTATTGCCAAGATACAAATGCTTCTGGTTCCTTCCACCAGCCATCTCCTCCTGACAGGCTTCTGAAAAAGCAGGTCACATGCTGCATCACCCATAGTCACACCATGACCCAGCTCTCAGGGCCAAGAGGGCACCATGAGGCTTTAATCGCCCTGACCAGCCTCAGCTGGGACCCACGCCCTCTGCTCACGGGCCCCATTTAAGCTCAGCACTGGCCCTTCAGTCCCTGCCTAAGTAATGTTCTAGCTCTGTCTCCTGGATGGAGAGGCCTGTGGACCCTGGATCTATGTTGCAGGTCACTTTGATCCTGTCTTTAGCTGCATCTTCTAGATGGGTCCTGGACCCATGTATGGCTTTGTTTCTAGGCCACCTCCTGATGGGACCCCCCTGGATGGACCCCAGATCTGGTTCACAGCTTGCTGGAGCTGTTGATGAAGCCTGCTACCAGCCCCGGCTCTGCTCACTGCACGTGGACCCCGTGGGACTGTGCCCTGTTGATGATGATGCTGTTCCTGGTCTTTGCTGCTGCCAGAGACTGGCTGTGTAAGTCACATCAGGCAACTCGAGTGAGAAGTGGGGGATACCAAACAAGATGCTCTCAAAGTCTTAAAGGGATGCAGCAAGCTTAGCAGCCTTACCAAAGCTACCTCCCATCTGCTTTTGGCCTTTACTCCCTTCCCTCAGCTCGCAAATTCTTGCAAGTCTAAGGGCAAGCCTAAAACTGATTTTCATGCAGAGCTGGCAGGAAAACCCTGGTGTTTTTTAACAACAGATATTCTGAAATGTTTCTTGTAATGATATACAATAAAGCATGGGGGAGGCATTAAACCTCACAGCAAGCCCTAGAAATAGCGCTCTTCTATACACTAACAGCACAGTTTCCACCACAGGGATCTACAAGAGGTTATATGTTGAATTAATAATGAGGGTACTAAAATGCTCGGGAAATTTATTAACAGGTGAAATATTTGCATTCTTTTATCGCTCAATTAATTCCTACAATGGTTGATTTCTATGCCCACAAAATTGTACGAGCACTGAGCAAAAGCTTTTTAAGTATCAATTGCTTTAGGGAAATTAAATTGGGATAGGTGGTTGGACAGACAGAATCACACACCTGATGCTCAGGAGCATCTACTTTAAAGTACTTAAAGCAAAGCTAGGAAAGGTAAAATTACCAAAACAAGCCCACAGCAGCTGGTATTTGCTGCTAACCTGGTTTCATCTCGCTTCGCAGGCAGGAAAAAGCTGTATTTTGCTTGAATGCACCTTCCCGGCGAGGGGGTGGAGGTACCAGGATAGAGCCCAGTGAGGGAGGATGAAGCCCTGCTGCTCTCCACAGGTAAGGCTTCCTCCTCCAGCTCTTGAAAGAAATGCTACACATCAATGGTGATAGCTGTAGCCAAGTGGAACCAAATATTTCAAAGGCTTTTGTGCCCACCGTGGTGTGAAATATCCTTTATGGGCTGGGTGTGAGGAGTCAGCCTGCCACGCAGATGTCAAGAGTGATCATTACTAGTGGGAACAAAAGGGAAGTGTTTCCCACGGAGGGATGGAGCTGCGCCCTCAGTCACATTATATCTTTTCTTGTTCATCCTCTGGATAGCTGGTCTCCTCCCTAAGAGACAGAAGGAGACGTTGGTGTGACTGATCTCTGCTGTACACCACTGAACGCGGACAGCAAAGTCTGAAGGATGTCATTGTGTTTTCCAACCTCAAGAGCTCTGCATTATGCTCCTGGACATCAAAACAGGCTGAGGCTGTTGTGGACATGCAAAGTATTAGCTGTCCTTTGCTTTGTGCCCTGGGCTTTTCTATCCTGGTATAGGTTTAAGAGGTTTCACAAGTAGGTAAAGTAGTAGTAAGTGAGGCTGTGCAGAACTCCCCCTTTCTCTGGATATTGTGGAATTTTTTTAATCCTTGCAAATATGATGGAGGAGGGTAGCTTGATATTTTCAGCTGTGGATGGTACCAAAGAAAAGCAAGGCCTGACACTTGCTCTTCAGTGACAAAGCAAAAGCAAATCTATTCAGCCCTGACATGCAAATTGGCAAACTACTGCGCATGGAGGACTGGCATGTGGATTTGGGATGGTGGAGACATCCAGACTGACTGCTAACGAACAAGATGGCAAAATATTCCCGTGCTTGTCTAAGAAGCTAGTTGAGAGCAAGAGGTTTGATAAGTATTTGCAGATATCTGAAGAGTGCAAAAACAAATTAATAAATCAAAGCCCAGATGTGCAGACAAATTAATTAGGATGTCAGGAAAGGATTGAATGAGGACTAAAATGAAAACAAGGAAAACCAATGTTCCTGTCAGAGCAGAAAGTGTCCTGGCACTGAGATGCCCCCTGGGCCAAAACCCAGCAGGAGGCTTGAAACTGATGTACGTGAGTTTTGGAGCGGGCTGCCGAGAGGGGAACAGCAAGGCACTGGCACTTGCCATCGCTGGGAGGTCTTTCAGAAGAAACACCTCCAGCACGGACACGATGTAGGTGACTGTAAAAGGTGTGTGTGGGGATGCCCTCTGCATCCTCGGGTAACGCCAGGTACGTCAAAAAGCAAGGAAGAGGAGCACCCTTCAGACTCTGCACCAAAGCTCCCTTAAGCCTCAAGTGGAAAAAAAAAACCTGATGGTAACAACTGGTAAATGCTGAATCCATGGGGGAAAAGGCAGATAACAACAAGAAGCTACACCAGACAGGGCCCAGCTCCCTCAGCAGAGCACAAGCTGTGTGGAAGCCTCATTGTCTGATCGCACTTGCAGCACGGCTCCTACAAAACATTCCTGTTTAACAGAGGCTTCCCGCCTAAGCAGGACTGACTTCACATGCCAAAGTAACAGACGATCCTTCTGTCAGCCCAGATTCATCCTGCCTAACTTTAGACCCTTCACTGCAGCCCCAAAAATAGGAGTCCACCTACTTCAGGTCTGCTGTCATCAATGGAGGAGAAGGGGAAGGCAGGCGGAAGGGTTTGAGTCCTCCGCGTGAATCATCCCTGGAAATAGCTTATCGTTTTCCATTAACCAAAGAGGAGACAGCAGGTGATTTGGTGCCTTAATTAGATCTCTGGAAACACCTAACAGGATGGAGGTAGAAGGAACCTGCCTTTGTGTTGCATCTCACAGCCTGCGGGGACTGTGAAAAGTGCAAAGCGGTGCTCTCCGGCGTCGGCTGCATTTGCATCGTGCAGGGGGATGGTGCGGTAAGGAGGAAAGCTGTGTTATGCACCTCGTTCGATACAGCAAATGCTTTCGCTTGGGCAGCAATTAAAAACAAGGCCGGAGTTCAGATCTGTAAGGAAAAGAGCTAGTCATTTTTAAAGGTGTTGATCTGAAAAGTAACTGGATTTTTCAAAATAAGTTGTTCTAATTCATCACAGTTTGTTAGCTTCTGCGTTTAATTAGGAGGCTATTGAGCCAAACTGTCAGCTGCTCCAGCTGGACCTCACTGCACATCTTCTCCATCACAGGCTGGCTGGGGGGTTTCACTAGCCAACAACAGAGCTTGAAAGAAAGAAAATCTTTCCTTTCAGCATTAGGTAGTTTCGCTTTCTACCAAGATAACACATGTCATCCCGGGTATTTTCTACAGGCCAAATACTCTGCATTGTGCTACTTAAACCCTCTGCAGATTCAAACCGCCTGTCCAAGAGCCCCTCTGCTCTGTAAAGCCAGCAGAGTTGAGGGATGTGTTGGTAATCTGGAAAGAGGAGAGGGAAATGTTGCTATCCCCAACAGAAGTTAGGACTAGAGGGGAAGACTCCAGATCGGTGCCTGCTGGATGAGCACCCACTCTCATTTCTGTATGTACAGTTAATACCTAGCAGTGTGCCTTGGCTGCTACCAAGGACTCCCACTGACAAGAAAGGTAAAGCCATAAATAGCTCAAAAAGCTTTGGTTTCCAGTTGTTTTCCAGCATTGTCAGTCTTGTAACAGTCAGCCACCCAAGCAACGGGCAAAGCTTGCAAATACCCAGTTGTGAACAATTTCACTTAACAAGATGTCAGCCTTTAGAAGTGAGGGGAAAGACAGGAAAGGTGGACTCGCAGACAAACGCCAGGCCGGGGTGTGAGACATCTTGCTCAGTCCTAGAAGCCACCACAGGTTTCCTGTATAGCGTGGGATGAAATGGGGAGAATAATCCTTCTTGCCCCTTCATGCTGTTTATTCAGACCATAACAGGGACCATCTCTCATCGTATACGCCACGCCTAACACAATAGGATATTAGCTGGAGTTTTCCAGTTCTAAACTAACATAGTTCAATAATATAGACAGCTGGGTTTTTGCCGGTTCCCTCCTGTCCGGCTTCTCTTGTAGCTACTGCTCTGGTTGAGTTCGTATGATGGCTTTCTCCTGAGTGCGGGAGCAAACTCAGGTCTTGGGTTTGTTATCTATTATTTACAGAGTTGAAGACCTCCCAGACTTTCAAACCTTGATGGATTTGCTTCATGTTAGCTAATAGGTTTCAAGAGTTACTTGGGGAACTGAGAGAAGGCCGGCTGGCACAGGCAGCAGCATCATAGCAGCTTTACCTTTCAGGCTAAAACAGAGAGACTTGCCTGGAGAGCGGCAGCATGTGAGAGCACAGCCCGTAATTCTTCCAAGTAAGCTGAAGTCAGCTTGGCTTTTTGCACTTTATCTTCCAAAAGGCAACTGTCTGCGAGGCTGAGCTCTGGTGACTGGTGTCCTGTCTGACCAGCACCTGGGTCACGGACCTGCTGATGCCTTGAGCAATAATTTCGTTTAATGTGGCAAGTTTTTTTGGATCATAATTTACTGGTAAGCCAGGCCGAGATATAAATCTGTTCAACACTATTGATTCAGACACATGTTCTCTCTGCTCTATTTTATTTTAAACTTATTGAACTTTATGAAGGGCACAGAGTGCCACAGTGTTTAAACATTCCTAAGGTTTCTCATCCGAAAGGGATCATCCCACAAGAGATGGGAGCTGACCTAACAGCTGACTTCCCTGCACAGTTGGTAACCCTGCCAAGGTTGAAGAGTCAGAAGATCTGACTTCTACCCACACTCTCTCTTCATTTTACAAAGACCAGTTCTTTGTGCAGCTGGGATTTTAAAAACATGGAAAGAAAATATGCAAAATGCACAACGAAACTGTCAAACTCTTCTTAAAGAAAAACTAAAAGCGAGGACAAAAAGCTTGGTCCAAGGCATGCCCATAGGATCTAAGGAGCGGTGTTTCTGATGGAGAAAGAGGACATTATGATCACCTGTGACCACAGCAGAGATGCAAACTAGTGGCAGCTTTCTGCCACAAAGTCAAATGAACTCAAAACTGAGGGAGAGAAAAGCACAACTCCTCAAGCAGGACCAGGAAAAGATCCAGACCTGCAGCAGATGGGTCCTACCAATGAGGAGCTTTTTGCTGTTGACTCCACGATGCAGCACCAGCAAAGGCTCCTGGCATCAGCCATCATGACAGAGCAGAAGAAAGCAGCTGGGTGGGTGGTATAATGTTTTTGGAGCTCTTCTGAAGAAAATCTGCTTCATTTCAAAGAGGGGCCAAAACTGGCAGCAGTTGAGCGTTAGACCTGTTCACCCATAGTAACAGAGTTGGTGTTTCTACTATGTTCTGCCCTTAATCTGACAGTCTTGGGGAAAAATAAGTCTTTAGGCTTTGTTCCTGGGACTGGGCAGCCCTGTCTGCCCTGCTAGGATGTGGTTCCTGTCCTGGGACCACAGTGACTGTTTGGTGAGCATATTTAATCTACCTAAAGCTTCTGCTCTTGTAAATCAGCATTGCTGTGGCAGGAGCCTGAGATACGAACAAGTGCACTTCCACAACCAGAAGCATCAGCAGAGGAAGGGCATCTAACTCCCTCTTCTCTGTTTATTCATAATTTGGAACAACTTATCGGCACAAACAGAGAGAGGGTTGAAAATCTCAAACCAGTGCCACTGCTCGGAACAGCAGTCGAGATGAATCCTGCTGGCTGAGGACAGCATGAAGACTGGGGCATTATGCATCTGTTTTACAGTTTCTTTGGTGGAGGAGATGAGCCTTACGCATCACTTAAAGAATGATAATCCTGAAATTAGAAGGGCCAAACTGCAAATTTCTTCTTGCAAGTAACCAGATACTTACTCCAACAAGTACCCTGCACATCTGGAAAGGAGCTCTTCTCTACTGGGAATGGTTTTGTTATCTGACCCCAGATTAAACCAATTCTCTACTAATGTAAGCAAGTGAGGCTCTAGTCCCCAACTAGCCCCTGACTGCTTCTTCCCACCCAAGGCTAGTAACATCTGTCGGCTCACCACAGATTACGGCCTCTCTCCAGCTCCCCAGCCTTGGCTAGCCATCTGGCTTCCGCATGGAGGTAAAATTATTTATTCCCCATTTACAGATGGGGAAAATCTAGGCACAGAGTCACAGCCTGCAAACTCACAGCAAATAAACAGCAAGACAAGAAGGGGTAGGGGGTTCTGGATAGGCTTTTTGCAGGTTACCAACCTAGACACCTCCACCAGCCAGTGGAGGAGTGTGCTTATCACCTGCCAAGATCTGCAAAACAACAAGCACTTGTGCATCCGGTGATGGTAAAATGAGAAGATGATACAGCGTTTTAACATTATTTGCACTATCTCTTAGCCACCTTGCTGTGAGCCTCTGCCTCCCTTGGATTTTTCATTTCCCGTGTTCAAAATTCAAGTGAGATTATAGATATGTATCTTGCTCATTATTTTTTGGAAGCAGGAGAGAAAGTTTATGAAGTTAGCCCTATTTCTCTGCTTCTGCACAATGACGGTTCAGTAATTCCAGATCTAGAGCTAGATAAGCATGTGCCCGTTTATATTTTAAACAACCCAAAGGCTCCCCAGTGCTACTTGGAGCATCCCCCTCGAAGCACAGGCAATTTACACCAGCCACAGATCTTTTCCACAAACTAATTGTTCTCAATATGCATGTTGTAGGTAATGTGAGGTTTTATAATCACTGTGGTGTGTGTGATAACGCAGCATCTCGGTGGGCCAACTCCCACGTTCATATGTTAAATAAATAAATGTGGAACCACAGAAGCAGAATTTAATAAAGGGAAGAGAAGACTTGGATTAAACTGAGTATGAGCCTGGATTCACTCTACAGAGCCTGCAGTCAGCAAAGAGGAGGTAAGCCAGGCCACCCCTCTTGCCAGGCGCAAGGAAACCTCATGTAGAAAAACAGATCATCTTTATAAAAACAAACATTTTAAAGTTTATATATAAACACTGGTCAGTGAAACCAGAATCTGTGTCTCTGTTTTGTTCACCTTCTGTTTGCTTACCACTTTACTAATTTGAATGGCTGATGTGATTGTTTCAAACTGTTTTTTGAACAACTTTTCTAACCACTCTGAAAATTACTTTGTATAACAGAGAGAAAATGAAGAATTCGGACACAGCGCTGCTCAGCGAGGGGAATCAGAAAAATATCTCTGCCGATGACACATCTCTCAGGAAAAACATCTGTCAAAATACAGGCAATTTTGAGTAATCCAATAGCAGCGCATAGCCTAAGTACTCCTTCTCACTAAACAGAAAAACCAAAGCAAACAACGCAAGCTCAATGCATTTAATTCCTTGGAGCCAGGGCATGCTTCAGGGGACTGATGGAAAGATGCAGGCAAGCACACAGAAAGCAACCGTCTATCCCACAGCAGTCCCAGCCAGGACAGTACCCTCTGGTTTCAGGCTGTTTACCTCAGCAGTACCTGCCCCTTGCGCAGAGGCCGTGGCAGTGAGGGGAGGGACCCCACATCGTTACAAAGGTTTTTTGAGCAGAGCTCTTTCCACGAGGCTGCAGAGCTACTCTGACCTTCCCGGTATAACAGATCTCCTCAGAACACAGTTTGGCATGAGTTTCTGCTCGCTCTTCCTGCCTCGCTGCACTCGCCCTCCCTGTCTGCCCTGCTTTTCCTGCAGAGGATCCTCTCTGTCGTGGGCGCACAACTCCTAAGTAAATGTGGGACAAGGACAAAAGGCAATCTCTGAGAAGGCTGGGACTCTCGCTGCTGGACTCTGCCCGTGATGCAGCTTAAAGGACCTCTGCAAAATGAGCACAGCAGTGTTTCAAAGGCAGACGGCTCCCTGTCACTGCGTGAGCAAGTATTCTCACTGCAAACGGCCAGGATTTTGGTACAGAATCACCTTCTGTTTCTGAGGTTTGCTTTAGCAGCTCTACCAAGGTAACCCACCTAAGGTTGCTCCCACAAAACGCAATCCAATGCTCCCGTGCAGATGAGAGCCTCACAGGCAAGGGCAAGGTGCACACACCTTTGAGAATTCCCGGCAACTCCAGAGTGGGGCCGAAGGCTGCCTGTCAGGTTGCTCTCCTGCTCTGCAAACTCAAAACCCCTGCAAGCCCTGGAGCAGCTGCCCAGCAGGCACTCATCAGCACAAAAGCCACCTCTCCAGCGCCATGCTGACTACACACTCTTCGCTATTATGTGGCTCGGTCAGCAGCAGGTAAAATGACCAACTGTCATGGCCTTGCGCGATAGGAAAGCCTGCGCAGGTGGAGCCGCATTAAACTTTAAGCAGTGGCTATCAGTAAAACGGGTCTGAGGCAATTCTGGCAGTGTGACCAAACCCAGCTCATGGGGGACACCAATAAATAATCCACATTAATGAAACCTCTTGACACGGGAGCTGTTCGGAAACATTCAGCTGCATAAATAACAAGAGGACCCGGGACTGCGAACCGCTCCTTACTTGTGAGAGATGATGGTGGGAGGAAGCTGTTTGTGATCCCCAGCCAGGATGCACTTTCGAGCCTTCAGCAGAGGGATCCAGCAGCTGGCTTCCAGGGCCTGAGCGCACTCATCTATCACCACGAGATCAAAGTGATTTTCAGGGAGCAGCTTCAGTGGGCCATCAGAGGAAGCACCTAATTAAAGGAGAAGGTGCACAGCTTAGCAGGGAAGCACAGCAGAGCAGGCAACCTGTTTTTAAAACAAACCGTGCACGCTTTAATTGTAATTGAGGGAGGCAGGCAAAATAATGTTTCTTCGCAGAGATTTAGAAATTTAGCTCTGTAGCCCATGCCAATTACATATGCATTCATATGTATATGTCAGAATTGTTTTTGCCAATTTCTCTTTGTCCTTTTTTACCCTGGCATCTGGGCCCAAAAGCTTCCAAGTATCTTTGAAAACAACAGTGAAACCCAGATGACAAACAGAACAATATGCTCAAATACTTCACCCAGAGCAGGAGCAGAGCAAAAGCACTCATGAACACCCACTTTCCTTCTGCCCTCAAATGCAAACAAAACTTCTCACCAACCAGAACTGAAAGGATGACGGACTTGAGATTCGCCTTGCCTGCTACACTGAGGGACACCCCAGGAGGGAAAGATCAGTCGAGACCCTGACTCCTCTGCCTGGCTGACCCCAGCTGCTGCTCTGTCCTTCCTCATGGCGGTAGGAGAAGGGAGAGCACAGGAGGCTGTAATCAGACAACCATGGCAAGGGCTTTTTTTTTTTTCTTCAGACATCCACTTGTAATGTCAAACAAAGAACCCTTACACACGTCCTACCGTAATTCAGACATGAACCAGTATTGATCCACACATTGATTAGAACTGTGAATTTCAGAGGCATCAAAAATATCACTGCAATTCCTAAGAAAAAGGGATGCAAAAGGAGGAGAGGAGGATAAAGAAGCCAGTATGCCAGACAAGGAGATTTTTATTCACGGCGTTCACAGAAATGTGTTTTGAAAAGCTCCTGTGCTATTGCAGTGTAGCTCTGAAAGCAGCTCTGATTAGGGTGCTTCTGCCTTGTCACTGTAAATCCTGCTGCCTCTACAGCTTTGCATCAAGTCAGATATTACAGTGTGTCAACTGAGACACCGTGTTTTCCTTAAAAAAATTTTTTTCCAGCCTATATGAATCCACTCTGGTAACGAGGGGCAAACAGTTTGAACTTGACTTTTGCAATTTTGCCATGCTGAAGATGAAAGGAAAATAAATAAGTAGAAAGGTTCTCTCTACCTAAAAAGGCCTGTACCAATGTGGCATGCAGCTGTGCAGATGGTTGTCTCCCTTGCAGCTCGACTTGAGTTTATTGAACTCCCATTAACTAAAGGTCACTGGTGTCCCTTTGCATTGCCATGATAAAATTCTCTCTCTGCTGAACCTAGCAACAGAGCACTTTGCCTTGCATAAGTAGTAATTCCCATCAAACTACGTGGTTTCAGACAAATACCAAGATTGCTTAACTGAGAAAAATACAAAATCCAAAGCCCTTGTTTGTCCACCACCCTTTGCCGAAGCAGAACTGCACAGACCTCCACACTGGTTAGCAAGCCCCAGAGTCCCAGGAGAAAGCCACATCTGATCAACACGATGGCCAGCACAAAATACCAGTTTTACTGAAAAAAGTAAGCCTCCCCCTGTTTTTTCAGGCAAAGTTAAAAGAAGTGAGAGGCCAATTCCCAGCTAATAATGCACTGGAAGGATTTATCTTTCCTTTCACCTTCACACTAGTAACTTGTGACGGCACCATGAGGTTATTTTTTATGACCTAAAATTATTGATGTTTTCCTTCAGCAAATAATCCCTGAGCAACCAAATCTAAAGATTATAAGTGGGCCCTGGAGTATTATACATCTGATCTGGAAGAGCACATTAGCACGTGTTAAACTTTAAGCACTTATGTTCCCCTTCAATCGTTAAGGGTATTACTTTTCTACTTGTAGATGCAGATGTGCCTCCATGCGCTGCCTGATGAATACCTGGAACTGTTCCCTAAACCCCGTGTCGTTTACACCACTTGGGTGACTTACAGAACTAACCAAATACATGCAGACTGAGACCAGGCTCTGGAAGCATGTGCTGCATTCCATCAGTCATGGAAATTATCCAAGCAGGAAAGCAATTCCGTGTGACTTAGGAAATCAATACACAGATTGAACACCTCTAATAGCACTTGTTTACTCACTGAAAGCTCAGCTCCTACTCAGAACTAGCAAAGATGAGCCACGCTGGGTCACACCAAAGGCCCATATTCTTTGCTAAACAACAACATCATGTGCCAGAGCGTAAGCAGGGAGAATCCCACTGTGGAGGCGTTTGAGAGCTTGCAGCAAACCTGACTGAACTCCCAGGAGCTTGGAGCAGGAAGACTAAATCTCCCTCCTATCCTGGCAGGATGCTGCATTGCAGGGCACATGGTTTACGTGAGTCCTGGTAAGTGAGGTAAAATGCTGCAAAGCAAAAGAGGATCTCGCACCTGTATTCGTAGCAAGGACAACACTGGCATGGGTAAGGGCTGCAGCCATGGCAGTTTCTTCTCGTTCCTTTAGCTCCTTTCGCAGTGCCTTAATCTCACTGAGAAAATGGCTCCGCTCTCCCTTGTCTTGAGCCTTTTTGGTTTTTGCCTAGACAACAGAAAAATCAAGATAGAGCAAACGGTTTCTAGTCCTAAGGATATGTTCAGCTTCTCAAATAACCAAAGAACCCGGATACAGCATGGCTTCTGTATGTCCACCATGACATACTGGCTCATCATAACCAACCTCATGAAACCTTGGTTTCTCTTCCCTCTCCCTGCCAGAAAGCCCCTTCCACAATCAGGGTTGCTGGAGGTATAAAGAGTATTTCTGTCTACGCAAAAGATGAACTGTATCAATACAGTCCCAGGCTCTGAGCATGAAGCCGCACAATGAGAGTGTCACTCTCATGGCCCACCAGACCATCCGGGAGCATCAGGAATAACACCAGTCACTCCGGGTCCAGAGAGCGATTTCTCACTTAGTTGGTTCATGCTTAAACTCCTCTGGCTGCATGTTTTGATAGTCTTGAATTGTGAGCATAAAGTGTTGAAGAGTAACTCCCTGTCCTTAAATCCTCTGTTCAGCCCTTCCTACTCTGCCCTGTACTTTCTCAATGCACCGAAGATCAGCAGGGAGAAGGTCAGACGCCTCAGCCCATCCGATGGCCGAGTCCATGCACCAGGCAAAGCATCTGGGCACAAAGCAGGGAGTAATGCATAATGATGATTAGGCTTAATGGGAAGAACGGTCTTGTGCCTTTGCAGGGTGAGGAACCGGGGCTTCCTATCTCATCCTACCCCGTTGCTCGGCGGGAGCAGGGACTCTGGCTCCAAGTGACCTCAAAGCAGGAGGGCTCCCCGAGTTAACTGCGCCATGTCCAGCCAAAGCAGCAACTACGCATTTTTAAAAAGGCGCCGCTGAGTTGCTGTAAATGATTCAGAGCAATATCTAGACAGGTTCGTGCCTTTTTTTAGCAATGCCTATTAAATATATCTAACACATCAAATCATCACCACTGGTTGCTAGTGCTTCCCCAGCTACAGACCAGCAGCTATGAGACAATGGCCAAGCTATTGTTCGCTGCAAGTCACCTTGAGAAAGCTACCCGCACACTCAGATGGCAATTTGGATTATTTCCTTGGAGGTAAGGCTGATGACTTGAGAAAGCTGAAAAAGCTGCAGACGGAAGCTTTTATAAGCAGCCAAACCAATAAGACCTGATGGTTCCTATAACTGTCCTCTGTACAGAGGGATTCTCCAGTGTCTAACATGGTTCAGCTCACACTGCAGCCTTTCCCCTAGGAAAGACATGTGTCTCGGTCCTCTACTCAGCCACCTGTTTTGGTTAAACTTGTAGGTATTTAATACCTGTGAGACCTCTACATGTCTGTCAAGTGCAATCAAAATTGGCTGATGGGCTGAGAAGTTGCAGGGGAGAGATCACAGACAGATACGCAGATAACACGATCACATAGGCATCTTAGCTTAATCGATAAGGACAGGCTGGACACCAGTCCTGATATTCATTGAGCTGAAGGGACAAAGCAGTTTAGCATCCACTTCTGCTCTGCTAGAAACAGAGGAGGATTAGAGAGCAAAACCAACGGTGCCAACAGGGCCAAGTTCGATGTCTGTTCTGCAAAAAAGATCTAGTTAGCAAATTAACAACAGCAACTGGTCTCCGATGTTGGCTGGTGACATTAAGATGCAAACATGACTGACTCCCAGCTCTGAAAGCAGCTGCGGGAGCAGGGAGCCCGGTCCAGGGGAAAGAGAGCACTGGCAGTCAGCCCCAAGGATATACTGCATGGCACACTGTGAGCTAGGATCCCACTCACTCCTCGTTAGGGCTCTGTGGGTGCCAGCAGGCTGTAATTGTCCTGACCGGCCTCATTTGGGCCCCCACCCTCACACTCCTTGGTCTGGGAGCTGCATTTAAAGCCAGACCTCGCTCTTTTCCCTGAGCTATAGGGTTTGTGTCCTGGGCCTGGCTTCCCTCCCTGGTTGACTGCAGACCTGCCTCATCACCCTGGACCTGGCTGGTGATCTGGGCTGCTGGCTGACCGATCCTGCTGAACGTCGCTGGACCTGTGCTACCTTTCTTGCTCAGGTACTGTGGGACTGCACTCTTGTTGGTGCAAAGAGTGTCTAGATGCTGATGTCCTGGAAAGACTGTAGCTTGAACAGGTGAGGGAAGAAGACACAAAAGAAAATGTGCAAAGAAAGCATCCATTTTCACTTAATGCTAGTTTTCCTGTGGTTGGGAGTAGTGATGAAGGAAAGGAGTGAGAAGAGTCAAAATGTGGAGTGGATAAAGGAAGAAACTATTGCAGGGGCAAGTAGGGGACATTGCAGGGGAGACAGTGAGGCAGGATGAGGGAAAGGTGGGCCAGGACCTCAGAGGTGATATCTTTGCAGCCTAGACAGAGAAAGAGGTGCTAATGAGTTAGGTGCATCTTCAGTGAAAGACCTGACCATGGGCAGCTCAAAGCATTGCTATGCAAGCTGAATTGCAGCAGTATGTTAGCTCCCAGGTTTTTGTTTGGGATTTCAGGGCAGAACAAGCCTTGGCGGCCAGTTCCTGTCTCCCATCACCATATACCCCTTGGTCTAAGGGAGGAAGCGGATGGAGACCTTAGTGCTGAAGGCTCTGCTTTCTCCCTAATTTTCCTTCTACTATGGAAAATCAACACTGAAAAAAACCCTCCTCCTGCCTTTCAAAGAGCCTCCCAAGGAAAGGAAAGGGAGAATTAACCACTATCAAGAAAGATGCAAATTAAATCAAGAAGTAAAAAAGACTTGCTGTAGAGCTGTGACTACAACCAGGTCTCCAACCCAGCAGATAAGTACAGCCCCTTTGCGAACCTGCCTCAGCCACAAGTACAATCTTACCCAGCCTTCAGATGCCCTCTCCTTCCCTTACGTTGCGTGAGAACAACCTGTCTGCCAAGTGGCTTCCCCAGCTGCCCAGCGACAGAAACGCTGGATGATGCATAACCACGCTTGGGAAAACTGAAGCTGCTGCCCTAGTGGTGGCTGCAGATTAATACTCATGGAGCCGAAAGCCATGTTTGTTCTGCATCACTTAAAAAAAAAAAAAAANAATAAAAAAAAAAAAAAAAAAAAAAAAAGGAAAATCCTGTGCCTTGCTGAAGGGCAGGGCAATATACTTAGGCAAGTATGACACAACATGTGTGCAGGGGTATGAAGATGCCCTCCTGCATCTTTGATTGAGATGGGTGCATCTCTCTTGAGCTGGGTGCATTTGCAAAATGGCTTCTGGACAATGCTGCCACTAGAAAGAGGGGGGGAATATAATTAGTGTCAAAACCTATCATCTCAAGTAAAAGAGCTACTTTGTAAATTAAGTTTAGGAAAATCAGGTTGTGAAAGAAGAAATTAAGGATGCATTTTTATAGTGTACTCTGCTTTCTACTTGAGGTGGCTGAGAGTGGGAGGCAGTGTCAGGACAGCCAGACATCTTGTTAGGAAGTGAATTAATGATGTGAATGTTTCTCTCGCTCTCTGGTGATGAGGATTGCATGAGCAATGCCAGACAAATAATCTGGAGAGCAGGGCACTGCAGCATCTCCCCACACAGCAGTAATGACTATGATTTTGCCACTTCAATGAGGAATTCAGCTAGGAGGAATTTTGCCCTCAGCTCCTTCTACAGCAGATGAAGATGAGCACTGGTGGCAGGTGACTGAGGTAGCTCAGGCAACCCCTGGTAGAGAGGCTCTCTGTGAGACACCTTTTCAGGCTGGAAGCCTTCCCCGCTTCTAAACTTGCCAGGCTTGCACCCAGCTCCGCTCCTCCAAGGCCACGTTATATGCTCCCAGTCAGAGTAAGTGGGATCAATCCAGGCCATACACATCTCCAGCTGTCACTGTTAGTCCCCTGCACTATGCTATTTTTTTCCCTTTCCTCTCCCCTGAAGCAGCCTTTCTACTGTTGACTGACCACAGAGAGGCTCATGCCCACCAATATTTTACCCCTGCCTGTATACAGTAAGATCCAGACTGGAAGCATCACTGTGGGCTCATGGTGCCCTGAACCCACAAACACCAGGTTCAACCAGCGTGCAGGCTGGCCGCATGCTGCCCATGGCTCACATCAGGACTAGTTGCTGTGACCTGCCTCTAGCCACTGATTTTGGGGCAACCCAGAGTACCTGGCTGTAACGATGGTCCTCTAAGAACATCCAAGAGGTGGCAGAGTTGTTCCTTAGTTTTAGAGACAAAATAGCTTGCCTGGCTAGTAGATCGGGTACTGCTAATCTAGAGAGCTGGCGTTCAGGTAACCCACACCGGGCATGTTGCAGGGACACGTACAAAGGCCTGGTCGATGTCCTTCCTGATATCTGCCACTATCTGGGCATTGTCGCCACGGGCCAAGACTGCATCCAGGGAATGCTGTTGGATGGGCTCCAGCAGGCGAGCAGGGTGCCCAAGCCGCAGGATGCGGGCTTTGTAGCCAGCCAGCCTTTCCACCAGATTATCCACAGCAACATTGGAAGGGGCACAACACAGGACCTGCAAGGGGAGAAACCAAGTGCCTGTTACTGCCAAGGACAGCAAAATGCTGGAGCAACAGTGTCCGAGCGGGAAGACACTCAGCAGATGGAGGGAGACCAACACGTATTTATGGGGAATAAACCACAGACACCTCCACAGCCTCCAGACACTGAAGGCAATTCTCATCCTGCTTTGAAGCACTAGTGCAGGGTCTTCAATAAATAGCAAACCTCAGCTTTGAAGCTTCTGTTTGCATCTAATTTCAGCTGATAGGGGAAACTCCCTGGTCTTTGCGAGCCAAGCCAGACTGCAGTGTAGCACAGCTGTTACTGGATCTGCTCCAGCTGCCATGAAGCTCAATGAGCTTGCAAAATAAACCAAGGTGATCACTGTCACTACAGTCTTGCTGCTGATACTCACTTTCAGGCTTTGCTGTACAGCTTGCAAGATGATCTCCACCAGTGTTGTGGTCTTCCCTGTGCCAGGTGGTCCATGGATGATGGCAAGCTCCCTCTGTGCCAGTGAGAAGGAGACAGCCTCCCTCTGCGATGCATCCAGCGAGTCATTGTATAGCTTTAGAGGCTCTGGGGAGACAGCAGGAGATTCACTTGAACCTCAGCCCCAACTTGGGTGCTTGATGGGAAGCACAGATCCATGAATACAAGTAAGAAGCTCTCAGTAGCTGGCCCAAGTCAATTGGACAATAACTTTCTTGGGGAGGAAGGTACACTGTGTACCACCTAGGTGGCTAAAAGGGCCCAGACTGGTAAAAGTAAGGCTTGTTATGCTTTCAGAATCAACAGGCTGCCCATCCTGCATCAGTGTCTTCCCCTTTCTCTCTCCTGCACTGCCGTTCTGCAGAAGGAGCAAGCATTCTGTTGTGAACACAGCTAGCCTGTATTGTAACTTTTCAGCATTTAAAGAGGCATTTTCTTGCTAGAACATCAAACATGTAGGATCTCCTGGGTGCGGAGGGGGCTATAGGTTTATTTTGAAGGTGAGCCAGCACATTTAGTAAACCCTCAACAAACAGAGGGAAGGAAGTAGCTGATCTTGCAAACAAATAGCTCCCGTTCCAGTTAACAAACCCAACACAGCAGTAGTGAAAAAGCAGCAGAAAAAGCTACAGCGTCTGTGAGCAGAAAAGAGCAGTCCTGTATTGTTCAGTGACTGAAAAGGAAGGCAGGAAAAAGATACAAACTGGCAATATAAATGACAAAAACTAAAATTAGTTTGGGCTTTAATGATCAGAAAGGAAAAAAGGGGAAAGAATGTGCATATTGCATTACAAGAGAATTGGTTTAACTGTAGAAGACTGGATTCTCACAAGCTGCTTTTCACCACCCAGATTTATCTAATTTAAACCCATATTTATTCTCATCCCCCACAATCCTGCTGCTGAACTCCTTGTTCATTATGGAAGTTAATTACAGCAGAGATGATGACTCATTACACTGAGGTTTACCTAAAATAATGTTCCCACAAAAGCTTATATAAGACAAATCTCTGGGCATCGTTCCCTGCTAGGCATCATGTATTTTCTCTTTGCATTAAGGGCTTGATTAAAAGCATGAAAGTTTCTTCTGGTTTTAGGCAGGTTAATTTGTGTGCAGCTCCCCTGTAACCTCTGGCACTGACTCTGGAAGCAGCACACCTAAATGCGGTGTCTGGGTTAAACAAATAACAGTTGTTAGAGATGCTTGGTGAGGAAGAGAGAAACAGAACTACCAGTACTTTTTCCTGTTAACCTGCCTGTTGCTTTATATGGAACTTTTGAGTTAGCATGCTAATGACTGAGAAGACTGGGAAGCATCCCATGGGCTGGGGAAAAAGAAGAATAGCTTAAAAACTGAAAGGCATTTCCCACAACGAGGAACAGCTGGGATGTAGGAGTCATTGATATTTCCCTGCTCAAGGAATGAGATCAGAAATGGGCTTCTCCACACACATGAACACCCTCTTCCCTTTTAATCACATGCTGGCAAAAGCTGTTGTGTGGGCAGGCTGGGAAATGTGCCTCTTCTGGGCTGGGTGCATTAGTGGTGAGGAGGAGGGCAGAGCCTTTTAAGGGGTGCTGTGGCTCCTCTAAACTCTTCTCCATCCACCAGCTGGGCTCCAGGTAGGCTCATCTGAAGAAATGCAGTTTATCCACTCCAGCAGGGCTGGCCCAAGAGCTCTTTATAAGCCATCAGTTTAGGATTTGCTCAGGTGCTCCCAGAAGACACCCATTAACCCAGCTCTAGCCCTGTGGCATCAACTCTGCATTGCTGCCTCCTGCTCTGTCCGAGGCTGTCCATCTCGGGCCCCTGACATGGACCATGGAGAGGATGACTGTAAATCTGCATCCTTGGGCCTGGCAGGGATGGGTCTTGCTGGTGGTCAGGTAATTCAGCCCCTGATGTGCAACCTGATTTAGGAGTGTAGCACTGTGGGGCGGGAGGGACAGGGACATGACACCAAACAAAAAAAAAACAAAAACAACCCAACCTTGGCCATCAAGGTTGGTCCTCCAATGACATTTCCAGGAGTAGAGATACTTTTCTGCACAGTACCAGTAGTTCAGGTGAAAAAGTGGGTTGGAGGGTGATATTCAAGTCCAGGGAAGCAGTCTTTGCACCAAACAGATAGCAACAGACCCTCCTGGGAGGAAGAGCTCAAGTTCTCCAGAGCTGGAGGCCTCCCGCTTCTCAGTGTACCTTCCACACTATATTCCTCACCACCAGTGCGCATGGCACCAAGAGCAAACTGGACCCCACGGTGCTCCTCTACAGTACAACCTAACTGCAGCCAAACACTGTTGGACAAAATCCAGGTGGGCAGTTAAGCCTGAAACGAGAAACTTCCCCTGCTCTCCCTATGAAGCATTTGGCAGCTAAGTTGTCCAGACTACTTAGTTTTCCCCGTAGATCTCAAGGGTCTCTTCATGGCCTCTGAGATGACATGGCAGAGGGACAAGGAGCATTAAAGATTTTTGCAAGTGACTTGTCACATGCACAGGCCTTGTGCCAAGAAGCTGAGGAAGCTTTGCTAGAAATCCCTGGTGTTTACCCAGTGTTCTGCCTGCTGGGTTGGCTTTTACTGGGGACACCCCTGCCTCTTAACCAGGCTTTTTTTCTTCCTTCTTTCTCTTTTCAAATGCCTTTTTACAGCAATAGGCATAATTAGATATCAGCCATGCCTTTTGTACTCCATGTGAGTCAGCCAGTGTCTGGGCATAGAAATGAACACCCCCTCGCTCTTTTTAGACCAAGACTACAGGAGAGAGCTGGTAGCTATTAGTGATCTGCACAGGATTATGCCTACAATAAGGCATAACCTTATTTCTGAAAGAAAAGGGAATGTGTCCATCCAGCAAGCAGAGCAATGCTGGCCTCTGCTGGCAAGCAAAACCTCTCTATACATCCGTGACAATGTACGGATGCAGGTGTCCCAGCATGTATGCTGTGAGACAGCAGCTGTGAGCAGGGAAAGGCTTCTTGTAGGAAACTTCTGGTGTGAAAACTCTAAATACTTTGGGGCCATGAGTGCAGGTTGAAGTGGAAGAGAGCCAAGCAGAGCATTACTTATGGATGGGCTTCTGCATTTTGCTTCCCAGAGTCTGACGAGCAGAAATCCTGTTCAGTTCCGAGTTTGCCTTTTACAAAACGTATTTTCCCACTTGGTACCTTTCTGGAGGAAGCAAGGTAAGGGTTGGAAATGCTTCGTGGTAGGGACCAGTCCCATCCTTAGCTGCAGATCCCATTTACCCATTGGTGACACCCTCATACGCTCCTTTCAATTACTCCATAGGTTATTCTTCCCAGAGTCTGTGTAGTGATTTTTTGTGTTATGCCAGGCATAGTTATTCTGAGCTGTATTTCCAAGTGTTTTGAAAAGACTTAGGCTTTGATGTGCAGTGCTATAGGTAATGCCTCAACTTACGCACAATCCCAGCAGCTCAGGAGGAGAGATGAAAAGCACAGATTTGGTGCCTGACTTCAGTGAATACAGTCCTTCCAGCCACGCTGGCCATGCAAGGGATGTGGGCTTGTGAGACTGCGCTGACGTTTTCCATGATCTCTAGTGGCGTTTCAGCTATGCCCTTTGTGTAGGAGCGCGAGCCTCCAACATACCCTTGCGGCTCACCACCCAATGGGGAGCCACCAGCTTTCTGAATCAAACCTGAAGCTCCTGGCTGTCCCTCACAGTTCAGATCCCAAAACACTGATCGGGCCTGACCCTGCTCAATTCCGAGTCCAGCCACGCTCCTGGCTAGACCCAGAGGGGCAACCCAAGCGTCTTGCAGTAGCAATGGTGTGAGAACCCACTAGCTGTGAAATTTCCTGTTGCCTGTAAAGACCATGGGATGAGAAGGCTGGTACAAACTAACTTCAGGCTTCTTGGGGTCAAAAGCCTGGCGTTATTTTCCTCAGTTACTGACAACCATCTTACAGAAGCCCGCTCCCAAAAAAACAAGCTCCAGGACATTGTTCCAGTGGGAGTCATGCCTGTACCTGTTACTGCTGGGAGGGATTCATCCCCCCAGCAGTAAGCAGGATTTTCCTGACACTGTGGGAAACAGCTGTGTGCAAATTAGCAGGGCAGCAGCAACTGTCAGTCACCAAGAGTTGGGTAAAAGGGCACTAAATTGGTTTTGCCATTATTACCCTTCTGTGCATACTGATGTGTGTGGGTGTTTTTTTTTTTTTCATAAGCCACTATCATGCACTGGTCAGACACCAGCAGCCACTAACTCCTTCAAAACCACACTTCCATTGGCTTTATCAGACTCCTCGTCAACCTAATTGGTTGACAACTGCATTTAAGCACCCTCCTGGGATGACACAGGCTTTAATATAGATCCTCCAGGCACAGCATTTGGCAGCCTGCTCTCCCAAGAAAACCCAGGCAATAGCGATCCAGCCATGAGACTACAATGCAGCACAGCAAAAAATAAGCAACTAAAAGCTATTTACCAGATAGGCCACACAAGGATAATGTAACTCTACTTGGGCATGCTCTAAAGGGACTCTGTATAACCTACCTTTTGGGGGGGGGGGGAACCCCAACAAACCCAAACCAGATGCTTTTCCCTTTTCCCTTCCAGGTTACAATGCTCAATACTGGGAAACAGCCATGAGCAGAAAGCACCAGCAGAGCAGAGGATGGCATTGAGACTCCACCTGCTTTGCTGCCGGAAAGAACCGCCACATCTCGCATCCTTCAGCGGTATTGGTGAGCGTTCTGCATTGTGTGCTGCAGCCTGGGTACCTACAGCCCGCTTTCTTGAGGACATGAAGCTCGCACAGACTTGCTGTCTATCTGTTGCCCTTTCAGTTCATGCCCTCTTAACACCTGAACCTGCTGGCAGTTTCTAATCCATTTGATATGAAGTCCCTATGTGCTTCATGAAAAAGCACAGTGGTATTGGAACCCACCTAAAAGCCCGGAGGCTCCCATGACTGAAAAATGAGGCTTCTAGTTTTTTTCCCTGCACTTAAAAAATTACATTTAGGATTCTGCTGCTGCACATATAACTTGCTGGAGCCTATTTTGCCTTGGGAGAACACCCTTGAACATCCAGGCATACAACTGGGTGCTTATGACTTACACTGACCCTTCTACTTCTCAGCCTCCTTGTAATTTGATTCTTGCAAATTTGGCAGTTCTTTTGTCAAGCACTGGAAGAGGCT
>VZTL01016324.1:0-18588 GCA_013400535.1 Scopus umbretta
ACCTCCCTAATTGTGTCTTGGGAACATCTTCTAAAGATGTGTCTTCAAGCTGCAGCAGTTGGGGATGGCAGTATTGCATCTTCCTTGCCAACTCCCCCCTGCCTGCTCTTTCCATATTTGTCTCATCTGCAAGAATAAATGAGTATCTCCTATGCATTCAGTCACTTTGTGCCCGCTACCATCACTTTAGTGATAATGAGAATGCCAGATCCCCAGAGACACGGAGATGGTGAAACTTTGTTAGAACAAGGCAGAATCTGTTTTCTTTTGTTGCTTCTGACTCTGCTGCATTTCTGGATTAGGAAAATGTATTTAGGGAGTCATTTCTCCATTTTTCAGGCCTGCAGTGAATTTACACAGTCCCACCAGAGACTCGCATGCCATTGTCAGTAACCGAGAGACACAATTTAATACCTCAGAGAGCTCAGTGCAGTGCACGGAACCACTCTGGCTGCCGGCCATGGTTCTGAAGGAATAATAATGGAAAAAATGTGCTTGCTACAGGACTGCAGACCTAAGGAAATCAAAATGCTATTGATCCCAGCCTATCCTGTTCTCATTACAATCTGCTCTGCTAGTGGCATCAGGAGTTTTGATGAAATCCATCATTACTAGCAGGCTAAATACGTCTTTAGGTGGCGTAAATCAGCAGCACTTGCTATGCCAATTTATGCCAAGTGTGAATATAGACCACTCTGGTATTTGTTATGTGCAGAGAAATAGTATATGGGGTCAATACAGAAAGCTCCAGTATGGCTGAGGCTTGCAGAGCATTTGTTTAACTAATCAGCTACACCATGCAATCAGTGTCTATTTTTCCTCTCATAAATAGGCATGCATGAGGGAAAAAAAAGACTGTTAAACACTCATACAGCAGGTTTTAACAAACTGCAAGTTTGAGAAGAAAAACACAAGTACAAATAAAACTTCCCAGCTGCTTATGATTTTTTAATTCCGGTTGAATAAATAATCACCTTTGGCTAATTGAGTAAATATAAAACTCCTCAGAAATGGCAACTCAACAAAGCACCAAAGAAGCCCAGCACTTTCAG
This sequence comes from Scopus umbretta, assembly GCA_013400535.1. Taxonomy (NCBI): domain Eukaryota; kingdom Metazoa; phylum Chordata; class Aves; order Pelecaniformes; family Scopidae; genus Scopus; species Scopus umbretta. The sequence continues at coordinate 1,053 of VZTL01016324.1, forward strand.
GAGGAAATCCCCAAGAAACGGCCTATGCAGGAGGCAATTAATTAAATATTTATCTCAGTTTCTCTAGATGTGAGGGGCACCTAAAAATCTGAAATAATGATGTAAAGAAAGAAAGATAAATTTAATTAATAAACCGAACGAAGAGACCAGAGCATGGCAGAGGGAATGGCTTCCAGATGCTTCACCCTGGAGTCCTAAATAAAAGACAAACAAACTGCAAGACATTACCCAATCATCTCCACAGTAGTTCAAGTTTTAAAGCAGGTCTGCATGCTACAGATTTACTAAAGTGCACAGAATAAAATACCAGAAATACCTTGGAGGGAGGATTACCACAAGAGAGAGAAGGAAAAGGCAGTATGACATTGTTTTTTCACACACAGGGAAATAAAAACAGATAAAGACATTGCACAGTTTGAAGCCACAGAGCTGTGCTGGTGGCAATGTTGGCAGCTGGTGCATTCACCATTAAACCACAGTGCCTTCTATTTCCACCTCTATTTCTTGTTTTTCTTAGGAACATCCAGCTTAAAACCATTGCCAGACTGGGAGTTGAGCTTATGAATCAAAGAAAGGATAGAGCAGTATAATCTTTTTCAAGCCATCTTCTTGTAAGGTGGTTTCTATTGGTTTAACACCCCTCCATGGTCTTTATTAGCAAACAAAATGTGAAGTACTTCACATGCTCTGTGTGAATTCTTATGAAGAAGGAGAACAGCAGCATAAGATAGATGTGTCAGCTGGGAGATCTAGGAGATTGGCTATAAGAATTTTAAGGAGCTAATTTCAAGAAAACAGTAATCAAGGGAAGCTGAAAGGGTGGGAGAACGTCATAAAAAGAAGCAAGCTGCTTCTCTCAGCAGAAGGAACTGGGCTGATATGATTCTCTGAGGGTCCCAGATTGGCTGCACCAATTCTATAAACTTTAGGTATTACAGCAAGCCAGCTACTAGGAAGCTGCATTTCTAGAGATTATGGTTGGCTCCAGATTAAGTACCCACATAAATCCTGTCATCTGGAAAATGGTTTGTTTGTTTTAAAAGAAAATTATGTAACCAAGAAAATCCAATCTTTTCCTTTCTCTAGTTTCTTTCAGTTACAATGTTTTAACAATGAAGCTGAGTTTTACAATGAGTGTAACAGACAGGCCAAAATGAGTAAATTCTGCTAACATTAAAGCTGTAAAGGGATCAAACTATCCCCAAAGACCCGCTTCTCCATTACAGCAAAATCCGGAGAGCCTTCTGTACCTCCATCACTTCAGGATAGTAGAGCACTAGGTAACACCTGGCACTCAGACAAGCTCTCAGAAGATTTGTGTTCACAGCAAAGTTCATTTGTGTTATAGCTCCAGTGTACCCATTAATCTGACTCCTGTCCAGGCACAAAGTCCCATTGTTTCTGTATTGTGGTGTTAATAGCTCAAACTGATTAACAGAGAAAATGAGCACAGCTTGTCTTAAATAAAGGTAAGGAAGTTGAACGATATAATTCAGTTCTCTTGGTCTTGCTGAAAAAGGAAGGAAAACGTTAGACTTTGGTCAAGAAGAATGAGGCTTTCGGCATGCCCTGGCTTCCAGCCATAGCAAGAGTTAAAACAGACAGATACAGTGAGTTGGGGAAGGAAATAAATCATGGGCCACAACTGATGGTGCAATGTAACTCACGTTGCACTTTCAAATCCACTGGCAAAAATACTTTAAAATACCTAGGTTACATTTTGATAAAAAGGAAGAAGATAGGGTCTTCTGGACTATTCTGAGATGCTACCAGCTCTAAAAGTCCTGCAGTAATCTAGTCTGTGTAGGACAGTGTGTAGCATTTCAGCCAGTCTTTGCTGCACAGAGTTAGCTTAAACTGTGCCTTTCGGAGAGACTGCTAAGGCGAAACCCGGATTCTATTGAATCTGCTGCCAAAATGCTCAGTGATTTCAGTGGAAAACTTCCACTTGAGTCTTGATTTACTCACTCAAAGTAAAAGAATTTACCCCAGTTCTCGACTCTGCTAACTCTGGGCTATATTCTGTGTATTGAGATCAGTAAGGACAGCTCACCAGGGTGAGCACTGGGGAGATCAAAGCTTCAGGTTTCCTCATATCTTTGACAAAAAGACCCCACTGAAAAAGACATGCCTCACTGCACCCTGCTGAAGATGCACAAAGGGGGAACAAAGCTCATCCCGTTCATTTCCTTGCCTGCATGCAAAAATTGGTAGTTCTCTCATCAGACATCTGTGTGTGTTGTTAAACAAGCCCTGCAAGCTCCTCTTAGGTGCCAGCAAAATGCTGAAGGGCCATTGTGCGCACATCTGCACTGCTCTGGAATTGTGAAGGTGCCCTTAGAAGAAGCAACTTAATGTCTGTTCATATAGAATTGAAATGACAGGAAACCATTCCTTTCACCACTCTATTTTCTATGCATCCTCCCCACTCTCCTCCTGTTCATCCGTCAATCTCTGTATCTCTCACTGCTTTTCTGTCCTTTTTAGTGCATAAAGGCTTTGCTCAGATGACAAAAACCTACGTTCTTCTTCCAGTCTCTGGAATGAAAGTCAATATAAAACAGCTCCTTATCTCCAGCTTTAGTTTTTTATACCTTCAAGGGTCTTTATTTTATTCCAGTAGCAAATTTTAACTGACAGTTACAGCCATTGACATGCATGCAAGGTGCTTAAAACCTGTGTTACCACTGCATTAATTCAGGTAAAGACTGGAAGCTAGACAAAGGCTGCCAAAGATGGCACCTGTCAATGCATTCAAAGGAGGAGGCTGGGGAGACCATGCACGTAACTACCAGCCATTTCCTGCAAAATACGTGGCCTTTTTCTTCCTGTTGCCCCCTTCCCAGAGCTCCAGATTTAAGAGCCACAGGTTAGAAAAACCATATACAGGATGTAAAGCATGGAAATACAGCTTCGGAGGTTATACCTGTCACAATGATGATGTGAAACAGTGCTGCCTTTACAAAGAGAAAAGGATTTACAGACAAACAGCAAGTCTTCCCGGTTAAACTAAAACCAAACCTGATTTCCTGACAGTCTGTTTGAAAACAGATGGTGATGATGGCAAAAAGAGGGATCTCCTATAAGGCAGGCAAAATTCTGATGTTTGGAAATGTAGAAGATGGAGGCCTTTATTTTGCCTCGTGACTTGGAAATTAATAAGAGTAGATGAGATCGGTGAATGCATATTCCTGAAGGGGGAAGTATCACTTATCTCCAAGAACATGTTCCGCTCAGCATCCTCTGGCAATGAGATCTTTGGAGCAATGTCAGATGAATCAGGGAAATAGCAATGAAGGGAAAGCCTTTCTCTTTCGGGTAATGGTTCTAGTCAGCCAGCAGTGATCACTGCCCCAAGGTTTGCTGACGGTCTCAGGTCAGACAAATTGGTGGTCTCAGTCCTGTCTCACTCCACAACGCTACAGAAAACCACAGAAACAAGTGCACGCCAATAATTCCAGGGCTGTCCCTTCTAAAAGCACTTCTGGAGTCTTGACTCAAAAAACGTGACAGAGATCTGTGCTGCTCCACTCCTAGCTGACTGATCTCTGCATTACAGCAGTCTGGCACCAGAGCACATGGGTGCAAATACTGACATAGCAGCTCCCCTGTTCTCAGAAGAAAATGTTGATTGATGGTAAGGTAAAGGACAGACTGTATCCAGCCCACCCAATTCTGGCATGTCTCCCACCATGCATACTTTCTTCTCCTGACCCAACATAAATGTTCAAGGGTCCTGGGACATTTATACCCCCAAAACCTAGACAGGAGCCTGTAGGATGCTAGGGAGCACTGAAGAGTACGTGTGTCCCTCTTTGATGGCAGGCGGCTGCAGTGGCACGTGATCAGAGGCTATTCACATACACATGCACTCTGGCAATCAGGCTAAGTCACCAGTTGCTGAGTTAACTGAATCAACATTGTAAGGTTGAATTAGCCACATGCTGGCACTGTAATTCTAATTGTTTTCAAATACACATTGTAATAAAAGTCTAATTAGACACATCTCCAAATGGGAGCTGATGGCACGTAGGATAGTTTTGCACTGGTGACACAAGTAATGAAGGATTACATACATTTACCTGCTACCTCTGGGACACTTTTCTTCACAGCATGTTTTGCTGGTTTTGTGGTAGAGGTTTTAAACAAATGCAGGAAAACAAGAAGGAAAAAGCAGGCTGACAAACTGCTTGAGATATAATATATAGATCAGAACCTTGGGAATGCAATCCAGCAGAGAACATTTAAATAACACATGACTACAGAGCTCTGAATCAAATCTGATCCCCATGTGCTAACAAGTGTGCAGTCATGTACTTGCTCACTAGTGTGGCTGCTTATCCATAGTTTGCAGAAACATGCAGCCGCTTGCAGACATGCACACAGGTCTAGCCTGCAATGTACGTAAAGGCACACACTCACGTGTGTGAACCCACACATATGCACCTAAGCCTGCATGCAGTAATCCAGTAACACACAGACACCCCCACGCTCCAGCTCACACCATCAACCAAAGACACATTTGCTGTAACACTGCATCAGATGCCATGTCCACGCTTCAGGCTCTCCTCAGCCCAGCTGTATGGGTCAGTGGTGGGGAGGGGTGGGACCGGCACCACAGTATCACTCAAAAGGCTGTCGCGGGTTGCAGGGGAAAGGCTGCAATGGAAGAGAGGCAGGCAACAGTAGCCTTCTCCCAGCATGGGAAATACTGCCCCATGGAAGGCAGAACATCAGCATGCTGAGGGATGGCTGGAATTCTGGATACGCTGCTCCTCTTTCCAGTCCTACTGAGCACAAGACACAGCAAGTCCATGAACTACTGAACTTGTGTGGTGACCTCTAGAATTTGTAGCAGCCACTGCATACATTATTAATGCCACTGTCTGTGCCAAGAACTGACCCTGCTCCCAGCCAGGGTCAAGGTCCATTAATTATGCACTATGAATTAATCCAAACTGGGTGAACACAGAAACAGAATAATTTGCCATTGGGCCAGTGAGCAGATCCCCTGAAGATGGAGTAACTCGTGGAAACATGAGCATATAATACCCTCATTACACACAGCGCATGAATAAATGGTGAAGCACTTGCCAGCATAGTCATCTCCATTTCACCTGATTCATTATCGTGAAGGCAAACACAGCAGATGCACAGTGTATGAAAGGGACTGTAGCCCCTTCCCAAACCTACCTGCCATTCCATTGCCACATTTGGCTAGGCCAGCCAGACCTATGTAAACAGAAGGGAGCCAATTAGCAGCTGATGTGAATGGTTCAGTGGAAAGTTATTATTTAAAAGCTAGTTAAGTTAATTAGGGGGCAGTTTAATTAAAACATCAACTTAAACACAAAATGAATGCAGTAGCTTTCAAGCCCAGCAGGATGCACAGCTAGCAGATTCCCCTGGGAGGCTGCTAATTAGTATTTGTAGTGACTGCAAATAATAAATAAAAATAATAATATTCCCATAAGCCTTAGAAATATTAGGAGCCTGGTTCCTTTCTGTCCAATGCATGCCCACTGCTCAGTCCCTACTGCATGCCCAGATAGTTTAAATCAGAGCATCTGCAGGATATTAACAGATTAGAAAGCTGTAGTAACTCAGCCTAAGTTTTTGAAGGTCTTTGCTTCCATTGAATCTAACTGTCCCTGACAGAAGAGAGAACACCACTGGAATTCCCAAGAACCACACCATCCAGCTAGCCACATTGCAGGTTTGCTGGTTTTTGCTGCTTGTCAGTTCTCATACACAGACCACTGCCATGAACAGGCTGTTTATGATCAGAAATCAAAAGAAAGCCTTATTTTTTGTTACTCTGAAGTCAGAAGTGATATAGCCTAGGAAAAGTTGTTCCTGGGTACACAGCTGCAGAGTCCTGGTGCTCCACTAAGAAAGGCACAGAAACCTATGCAGAACTCAAGCCCATCTCTGATACTGTGCACCAGAGTATCCACAGATGGATGCACCAGACTTTGTTCCCTTTTTAAAGTTCTGCAAAGCTCTTGCTGTAACCTTGCAAAGGATCCGATTCTGATCTCAGCGACACAGTGTTGATCAGAAGCATCTCTTGCTCTTTGACTCTGCACACAGCAAGCAACAATACTGAGAGTCAAATTACTAGACAAACCAGGGAAAAGGTGAGATAGCTGCAGCATTGTGGTGGGCATGCAGGTGATTCATCCATTTAAACAGCTAAAACCAGAATTCTCCAGCAACTACAGAAGGAGATATTCCATCTCACACATAAGATAATTGCCAGGGCTCTCAATACAAGAAAGGAAGGTCTCTGCAGTAGAAGAGATGGTGCTCACAGCAGGATGTGAAGGGCCATGAGGAACACAAGTGCCAGTGTTTTCTCAGCTCAACGGAGCTGAGCTGTGTTATCTAATTCCTGAGCTATAGATTCTGAGTTGCCCAAGGGGAGGGGAATGCATTAATTACTTATGAATCAATTGATCTGCTGCTATTTCAGGAACATCTATCTAATGGCTCTGTAATAGAGATGATTCCCAAACAGCAGCTCCCTGGCTTAACACAAGTCACCCCTCACTCCCCCTCCCTGAAGAAGAGCGGGGCAAAAGCTTGCAGTACAGGGAACTTCCAGGATGTAGGGCAAACTCCTGCCAGGTACTGGCCTTGTCTGTTCCTCACCTTGTTCTTGTATCCCAGCTTATATTCAGTGCAAAGCAGCTGTGAACTGTCACCACTGGGAATGAGACTGTGTTGCATCTATCTCACCCTGCTAAAAATGGTGAAAGCAGATAAAAAGCAACAAAGAAAAGGGTCCAGGGGCTGCTCCCCTTGGTGGGGTATCACGTGTCATCTTCAAAATTACACAGAAGGAAGGTGATCTCTCCTTCTCTCTTTCTACTCACATGCATAGAAAAATGCACCCACTTCTGGTATGGCCAGAAGCAAGGACATAGACCTTCACACGGCAACCAGCATACATTACAGAAGTCCTCAGCAGTTTCCCGCTCAGCAGCGTGGCAGACAGATGCAGGACTGGGGAAAACAAATATGGGTTTTGTAACCTTTTTGCAGCCCTGGACTGTTCTATCGCTTTTGGGCAGACCCTGCATTTGGCCCTTTGCATTTTACATTGGCAATAACATTCTATTTCAAAATGCATACGCCAGTTCTTTTCCCAACGGAGTCCCCTGTGGTTTCCTCCTAGTTTCATCTCCCATATGACATGTAAGTGCATTAAAGTGTTGAGATTAAAATTTCTAAAAAAAATTATGTAAACAAGATACTTGGCATGCAGCAGATGACACTCTGCTCAGTAATGAGCCTGGACCACTATGACAGAGTATGAAATCACTCTTTCAGTTTTGTACAGACTCTTCCAAAAGCCACAGTTCAATCTGGGCAATTGCTAGATTTCCTACAAATACAGAACATCTTATAAAGGACAAAAGTATATATTTTTTCAGTTTATCACCCTAGACCAGATCTTCAGCAGCTGTCAGTCTGCACATGTTAAAGATCAATGGCCCATTGTCAGTTTATAGCCACCATAGCCTATATACAATGGATCTGGTGGATCCTGAATGTTGGGCTCTGCGTATTCTGCGTAGGAAGCATACACGGATTTCTTTCTGGTACATCACCATTGAAACATTCTGGCCCTGTAAATGACCCTTTCCACCACTGCACAGTAATCAAAGCCTCCTTCTGTAAAGGGCTTGCCCCTGCTCCATTGAAGCCAATGATAAACTGCTATTCAGCTCCTCTGCGTTGAGAATCGGGCCTAAATCAGCATAAGGAGTTGAGAAATATCTGAGGTGTTCTCTTGGACTTTACCTTGCTACTGCAAGATGACAGAAATTAAACCATCAATTAATGAAAAGCTGTGTGAATATGGCCTGGAGATCCTAGTCTGGAAATTTAAGGCAGAAGTTTCCATTTTGCTTGGCTCTCCTTCTCTAAAAGATGCTAAACTATTTCTGTCGTTCTATGAATGTATATTTCTGCTCTGAAAAAAGTTCAGAGGCAGTTTCGTTTTACAGGAGTAGCCTTCTTTTGTAGACACATTTAAGACAACAGGAATACCACTCATCAAAGTCTTTCTGTTATTCTGTGTAACTGAAGCACAATTATCTACCAGCACACCATTCCTATCTTCAGCTTCTCTCCTAAATAATTAAGTTCTTTGTCAGTCATCAGTTCTCTCAGTGTAAGCAGGGTCAAAAGGTAACCTGTGCTGAAGTAAGATTTGGGGGGGTACATTTACAGGAAAGAATTTGTCTGTGATGGTCAAAATCTGCAAGAAATGCTTTCCAGTAGCTTTCTTGCTAATAACAATCTGTCAACACTTATCAAACTTGTATCTAATCATCTCATCTGTAGTCTCTTGTATTTTAGCAAAACATCAAACTAGAGGATATTAAAGAAAACATCTAGTCTTGCACAGCTCTTTTCAGCAAAAGATATTGAAGCTTTTTATGCAGAAAGTGTGTATCATTATAGCCATTTTATAAACAGGAAAATGAAAGCACAGAGAGATTAAATGACTTGCTTAAGGTATTACAGCAAATTACTGGCCAAGCCAGAAACAAATTCAAGTGCGTCGAGTGTTGCTCCAATGCCCTACGTGACACCAGGTAAAGACCAACTCATTCACCACTGAACACAACCATTTCTCAGCTGAAACTGTGTGTTATGAGCACTGCATACCAATGTTACGTGGCAATTTAGGACAACTGTGACTACAAGTAGTCTCTAATTTGTGCCATCCAATTCAAAATCCTATACCATGGTACACAGCTGGTAAGCACCTGAATTCAGATTCGATCAGCACAATAACATTAGCTGATTGCTAGCAAAGCCTGTTCCACCAAGTTGCTGGGTTTCTAGTTTACTCTCATCCATCCATCCGAGCTCCCAGCAACACAACAGCTCCCAGCCAGGAACTGCATTAATCCACCCTTCTGCTCAGTGAGCTGCAATGTTCAGAAAGCCCCCTTTGGAGAGGCAGGCAGGGGAGCAGCTGCAATAAGGGAGAGCGGAGCGACAGGGCAAGCAGTTAGAACACAGACAGCAGCTGTGGCTCCAGTCTAGGGAAGTGCTGCAGCTGCACACCAGCTAGGCGCTGAGAGGTAGCAAAGCGCTGATGAGCGGGACTGAGGCAGAGGCTGAGACTAGCCACGGCTCGGGGCAACGGCAGCTACAGAGTTGGTGGCAAGGAGTGAAAAGAAAGGGCTGTCCTTGATCTCTGTGCTGTCTGAAGTGCCCCCACAGGAAAGCATCAGGATTAGAGGGTTAATAGAAGCGCTGCGCCTTGTGGCCTACAGCTGCTGACTGAATTGATCCAGCTTTGCCCATAGTGACTTGCTGTGCAAGCACAAGGCATGCATGAAACATCGGTTCAACGCTGCCCTCGAAGGCAGCATGCCAATTAGTGTGTCTAGTGACAGCCACAGCACCAGCTCTTGTTCAAGAGGAGCAATGGCTGAAGGGGAAGCAAAGGAGCTCATCACTGGGGATCTAAATGAATCTGAATTGCATTTGCATTTCATTTAGATTTAATAAGATAGTTATTGTTTGTTAATTACATGCCAATTGATTACTGCAGCACCATATTTATTAAAGAGGAATAATTCAGCTGAAGACGCATATCCTACTCATCTAAATTGAATTAAGCAGATTCAAAGCAATGTAGCATCCTGGAGCATACATCTCCAGTTTGATACCTGCACTTTGGAAAAATTTCTACAGTCTGGGGAAAAAAGCTGCTCTGTTCCAAGGCAACCTGTGTCCAGGAGGAAGTACCACCCATGAAGAACTTGTGTGTAAGATACTGGAAGCCTCTGTATGAGCCTGCAGACCCTGAAAGCTGCAAAGCTATGCTCTGCGAGGAGTCCTTATAGTGCCGTACAGCAACTTTTGCCAAGAAGAGATGTACACCCAAACACAAACGTGCAAATGTGCAAATAAATGGAAAAATACAGAGAAACTCACTTCCAAAACTGGAAGCTGAAATCATGAGAACTGTTGTTCCCATCCCATCCATCTTTCCAGTAAAAATCAAGTTCTCACTTCTGCAAGACTCCACAGCGAGCTGAAAAGCAGGAGGTCTGGCAAAGGTCACCCCTACAACAGGCGAAGGAAAGGCAGAGTTCGCAGCTTGTGCCACTTCTGGAAAGATATGGGGTATGTGGGGATGGGGGAAAATTAAATCCCATTTGATGAATATGAGAAACTAAATGATCCTCTTCATGATGGTCTTCGCACACAAGCAGCTGCAAATCAGAGGACTGCTCCAGCCGGGAAATGTCAATTGTATGGAAATGTCATCTTCATTGCAGAGCTCTCCTGGGGCTGCTGGAAACTGCAACTCAACTGCATTAATTTCCATCCCTCTTTCTCTGTCTCACTTTCGCTTTTATTTTTCAATCTTTTAACCTTTATAAAAAAATTAAAAAACAACCATCTTTTCTGCATTCAGTAAAATTTTGTAGCTATAATTGTGCAGAAAGGTTAAAGAGTTTCAATTAGAAAGGTCACTCCAGGATCATTGTGCAGCTGGATTCACATGCTGCCTGCTGTTTAGAAAGTTAAAGATAGCACTGAATAGCTTCCTGTGCCAGGGCTGACACCTCCAGCTTTTTCAGTCCCACCAAAAATAAACTTTCAGTCCTTTTCAAATAGTGCAAAGGCTCACAGATCTCAGAAGATTTTCAGTAGGGAAAATTGTAAATTGGGTTCAACTTGAAGACCAGATCAAGGGGAAGAAAAGATGTATACACTCAAAGACAATTCCCAAAGGGAGGCCACTGCACTCTCGGTGGTGAGCATCTCCAAACCAAGGAAACTGTCAATCTGGAGCTCGTGATGCCTCCAAAGCACCCACAGCATGAGACAGAGTTCACATGTAGGCTTATCTAACCTCGCTGTCTAGGCTCCCATTTCCCACTTCCTGCATTCTCCAATTCTTTGCCCCTGCCCTAGCTAAACTCTAACTTGTTTCACAGGAAAATACATCAATGTATTCTCCAGTGTTGAAATGAGGGAGGAACAACAAGGTGCACAGAGGGGACAAGCGTATGGCTGGTCAGGAGAGAGGGATTATATGAATTACAATTGATTTTCCACCGTTAATGAACCATGAAGTGCTTGTGATTGCATCTTGAAGAGATTTATAATTATTCATCGAATCTCAGAAGATAATTAAACTTCATTAAACACAGACATGACAAGCTTGCCTAGTAAAGAATAAACCCCAGAGCAGGTTCCTGATAGAAGAGGGAGATATGGTGCAGGGAGATGGTAAAGGAGAACCAGATGAAATAAAAGAGGGGTTCTTCAGTAAAAACAGTTTTTGTCCAAACGAGAAATTGCTGCCCTCAGTGTGTTTTTTCACCTCTCTTTCCTTTGTTTTTAAGGGTTCTTTCCTTTTCTTTCACACATCATAATCACACCACTGCCTTTGCCTGACATTAAGAGTACTTTATATAATACACTTAGCCATTTTGCAGCAGTTACTGTGTGAAAATGATCTAGTGTTTTAGAGCCGGTGGGGACTGGTCTTTTTGCATGTTTACCAAAGTGGCTGTGATGTACAAAACACAGATTGTGGAAGGAGCTGGGGAGAAGCAAGGGGAGGCAGTAGCAGGGAGGTGCAGTTCATCACCCCATGGGTCAGAATCCCCAAATAGTTCAGTATTTGAAACTTCAAGGGAGTGCTTACAACTTTCAAATAGTCTGGCCTTAGCTTGTGATGATGCAAAAATTTAGCCCATATAGTCCATATTCTAGAGATTTATTAGAATGTAATGGGACACAATACTACTAGGCTATATGGTATGTTCAATACTGGAGTAAATTATGCCCTAGTTGGATGCAAAGCATTTGAAACCAGATAGGCAGAATTTAAGAATATTTCAGAAAAGAAACTTAATCATCAAAGAAGGAACCCATTGGAGAAAGAAAAAGCTAACAGTAATGTGCACTGCTGAGGATCAAAGGAATCTTGGCCTGCTGGTAGTGGTAGGCAAAGCCATTAATCCAGAATAGCATTTGTTCAAAATTTTATTACTGTGCTCTTGGCAGCTGTCAGTGATTACAGTGCCCCAACTCAGGTAAACGTCTGCATCTACAAATGCAGTCAGTCACCACTTAATGGAGTATTCTGTCTTCTGCTTGTACAAGGTATGCTGTTGATAAGCCAAAACCCCTGATGTCTCGGCTTAAGGTGATCTCACCACCTTTTTACACTTAATTTCCTGAGATACATAGAATGAAGGACAGGTCCACCTTATGTTTTCCTCAGCCCCCTTTATAACATAAATTGCCTGATCTACCAAGGGTCATCCAGCACCATGCTCAGCCAAACACAAGACTGTTGGAATGCCACTACTACTGCAGAGCCAGTGGTTAGTGCTTACAAAGCTAGAACGGAGTGTATTTCCAGGAGAAATCAGCCTAGAGAAAAGGACAGAAATCTCAGGCTTGCCCAGGATAAATTTTCTTCCTCTCAGAGGGCTCTCTTTTCATTATTGCCCTCCTAGAACTGAATATCAAGAGTTTTCAGTCCTGAGGCAATCTGATTTTATTAAGAATTGGAAATGTTGACATGAAGTTAAAAGGACCCAGAGAAGATGCTTCTCCCACCAGGCTGACATAACTTTGCTGAGCACACATGCTCTGCAGAGCACAGTGCATAGGGGATGAGACAATGCAGTTTGCACTGTATTTCTAGCGTGAACATCTCTTTTCCATCCACACCCAGAGGAACAACTGAGCCCTACAGCTACATCTCTCTCATCTCCTTCATTTTCTATTCCTGCCTGACATAACAACTCCTCTTTCCCTCGCCTCAGATAGATTTTATAAATATAGGTCTTCCCTATCACAGTGTAACTTAAATCAAACTGTTGTAGCTAGGATTTCACTACAGTAACATTGCCAGAGATGCACAGTATATACAGACCAGCACAATAATAGGTATGGAAAAAATGAAGGATAAACAAGCAGACACACAAGTGGAAATGAATCAGCTGAGAACTGTTACTTATTTTCTCCGCTAGACAAAGTCTTTGTACAAAGCCCAGAGTCTCTGGCACAAAAAGAAGGATTCAGGTCTATCAGGCCTGATTTCTAATTGGTACAGTTTAACTAGTGAAAACTCCTTCATATAACTTCATCACTTCAATCATTCTGTGAGGCAGTTAAGCTAAACTGATTTAATAAAGGAGCAACCCAGTCTTGCTGTATATACCCAGAGTACTCACTCCAATTTAACTGAATGAATTTAAAATCCATTTCAGAAAAACTGTGCAAAGCTTGCAGAGGGATTTCTGGTCCTTTCAGAGAAGAGAAAGGCTGAAGGAAGACTGTCTCCACCCAAGACCCTTCATGTCTTCTTTTGCAGTGAAGCACACATCCCAGCTTTGCAATGAATGAGGTTTCCGAAGGCAACGTTTACTCTGGCTCTCACTCCCGTGCTGTAGCACCATGTGTTTTACAGCATTGTCAAACATAATGATTCCTACCCTGGAGAGAAATTGGGTCCCGTTTTATATTTTATTGCCTCAGAAAGGACATTTTTTACTTTCCACAGTCCACAGTTGGCAGCAACAGCCCCATAAATCTTGCCAAATGCTTTTTGTTGATATATTGTCCAGCAAGAAGTCTGTGAGGCTGGGGCAAGCACGGAGTAAACAAGTTAATGGCCCCCTGATCCGTGTCCGATGAGGGAGAGCAGCAGGGATAAGGAGTGCTGCAAAGCCACTGCAGACAAAGTCCAGCAGCTGGTGGGTAAGCTAAGGGACCACCAGGAGTTTGTTTCCCGTGCTTCATCCAGAATAACATGCAAGTTGCAATGCTTCCCGGCCCCCATGAAAGGGGGCTTTACACCAGAAAGCTCACCTAGCTGTGGTGCCAGCTTATTCTGCCAGTCCTCATGTTTGCTGCAAGAGCTCTGGCTGGTTCTGACAAGGCATGATTGTGGGGAAACCTGCAGGACCCCCCGTGCATGCCAGCAGAACTCATGGAAACCAGCATAAAAAATTGGAAGGAAAGGAAAAGCAAGAACATACTTGTGCTGGTCAGTGCATCTGTGTAGAAGCAGATTTCACAGCCGAAGGGACAGAATGCACTGGAGTGCACAGTATGAGCACAGAGGAATGAATTCAGGGGAGACACAACTCCCTGTCCATAGGGAGCAGGCTTGGTGCAGTTGCTGTGCATGCCCTCTGGTAGGAAGGTAAGCACGGTGAGATTGTTAGATGTAACTGTGTTGGATGTGGTTGCAAGCAGTCCCTATGAAGCAGATGAACATGTTCGTAGATGCAAGAGCATGTTTTGGTATATGTGTTTCTAAATTTAAGTCGACAATGATGGAAGGGAAGATGCTTGTTCTTTCATTATGGGAGTATCCAAAATGTGCATTGTATGTGTGTTAGTCAGTCCAGGGTTAGGGGTATATGTAGGTGGCATGCTCTACTTGTGTACTAGCACATGTACATACTGATACACATAGCTGTCCTTGAGCCAAGCCCTAATTTCTAATAGACTTGTCCTTTGCGGGTGATGACAGAACCTCTGCCTGAGAAAAAGAGATGTTCAGCTTGATTCCTTTGGGCACCTAATGAGCTGCTTCCCTCCTCTCCGTCTTTGTCCCTGTGCTCCTCCCTGAGCTCCAACAGCACTTTGCGTGTAATGAAGAGATAATGCCATAATGACTTGATATGTTACACTCAGCCCAGTCATAATGCCTCGGAACAACTAACTGCCACTGTGCAAGGGCTCCAGCAACTCAGCTGGTCATGTATGCAAAGCCCTGTATGCCACTCTAGCCACAGGGCCCGTTCAATGGAGCTTCATCGTGCAAAACAGAACCAAATCTCGCAGTGCCAGATGTCGCAAGCTTTACTGCCCCACACTTGTCCTCCAGCCATGGGGCAGGAATGCAGTCCTACAGACACAACCCGTACCAGTCACTATGGTTGGCTGTGATTCCTTATGAGCTGAAAATTCTCCTGAGGCCTCAAGAATAAAAATACTGCTAACCCCGGCTGGAAGCATAATGAACAGGAAGAAAGATTGATTGCTATGGCTGTAATTAAGTGAGAGGCTTTGATAGCCTCATAAGCCGCAAGAGCCAAACCAGAGTCCTGATGTGGAATTAGAGTGGCACAGCCTCCCTCCCTGCACCCCGCCACCTTCTCCTGTTACGGACAGCACCTTAGGATTCTGAGCACGCAGCTGCCCTGCTCCAGGCTTTATAGGCTACAAGTCATTTTAAGGGGAAATGGAAGAAATTAGCTTCCCACAGATGAGCATGATAGGAGGCTCAGGGACTGACTACATGTGGGAAAGAGCAGGAATTGCCAAGCTGCCTCCCACCCTGTGCCTCACCTGATTATAAGGTGTCTCTCCACATTAAGCATAGCACTGCATCCATTTGTAGTCTGTGAACAATGCCTCATATCCAGGGCAGGAGGGCATGGGGAGTGGGGGCAGAAGAAGGAAGGAATAATTATCCACGAAGGACTTGAATCATGAGATTTACACCCTTCCTCAGCCATAAACATTGCTGAGAGCTCTACAGATAAACACACTTGCTCAGCAGAGGCAAATGCTGCCTGCCAGCCTACAGATGCTCAGCCTCCCTGCATGCCAGTTCCCTAAGGATAACCCAGTTCTCAAAGGGGATGCAGCTCTCTCCATCCCACTCCTCTCCCATTTGCACACAGAAGCGATGTCTTCACTGGATATCTCTTTCACAGGATGAGTGGTGTCCCCGAGGGTGCCAAGACATGGTTTTTTTTNCCCTTGAGCTTGCACCGAACTCAGGATAAACACAAGACAGACAGAGCCTTTCCTATCCCTCTGAGTTTGCACTCAGCCTCACGCCACCATTAATGCACCTTGCCCTCCTCCTCTGCTTCAATCCCACCCAGAAATAGAAAACTCCTCAGCCCATCCCACCCTTATCTCATAGCACACAATTCCCTTTCCTCAGATTTGTCCATAGGTACTGTCCCCTATTCCACTATTACATTTTTACCTACTATTTTGAGTATGTGCATGTTAAATGTTTTTTCTTCTTAGGAGTGATTCAAGAAAAAAAACAGGAATATTCTCCTACTTCACAAATGTTGTGAGAGGTGATAGCTCCTCACAATGAGAACAGAGGAAATGAGAACTTCTTGATCCTGCTCCTACTCTGGCACTAGCATTTTCTGTATATCAAGCTACTTCCTAGGGTTGCCTCAGTTTCCCCACTGTGACTGCCTCACAGAGACACTGTGAGAGTGAGTCATCTGACATATATTAAAAAAACGAGCTCTTCGGATGAGAAGAGCTAGACAAGGGCACAATCATATTGTGGCATGATGCCTTTGAGCTTCCTAGTAACCAGACAATGGCTCAACTAGCAAGATGCTATTGTAACTGATGTCTGAGCCAGGTCGGAGGATTTGCCTGTATCACCTTAACTTCATGGTAGCTCTCCCCCAGTTTGCAGTCCATTCCCTTGACCAGGATGTCTGACCCCAGCACAACCCCACTTCAATCTTTGTCCATCACACATTGTTGGCCCTGAAACTCAGAGCACCAGGGGTGACAGACATATCCGGAGAGTGACAGACTACCAGAGTCAGCAGAATGCAGCCTGTTACCATGGAAATTCAAGCCCCCTTTTCAAGCATCTGTGCAGCTCAGGGGAATGTGGCCAGCTCCCACTGTGAAACATCTTTGTAAAGAGTCCCATGGAGAGTTGGTTTTGTATCCCACAATTGCTCTTTGCTCCCCAGCCCAATTATGTGTTCTAGCAGGAAACGATGGACCACAGCTTGGCTCAGGATATGTGACGTCAAGGTGCCTTGTCTAACAGATGAGCCTGCAACCAAGGACATGATTTTCTAGTACAAAAATTCTGCAGGAAAATTTCAGATGTTTTAAAAAATATTGGAATAGATCCATTTTCACTGCTATGCCACAGGGCAACACCAGGTGACACCACTCAAAAGTATGCTTTTGGGAGATCTGCTTATCTGAACATGCATAAGTTAGATTTTGGAGGCTTATTTATTTGTCCACGACATTGATAGCCTTTTTTTGGATGTTGACAAAGGCATTGTCATAGGTGTGGCACACAAATCAATAAGCAAAATAAAACCAATCACTAGGACAGAGGGGAGCTGATGGAAAACTCCAGCAAACAAACCAATATTTTTGGCTATAGCATATTTTGTAACTGCAGAAAATGCAAGCAGAACATGGGAGTTATTAACTATTTCTTTATCATTTCCAAGCTTCTGTCATGTGTGCGCATCACCACTTGCACACATATGGGCAGCATTATGCAGTTTTATGACCAAGAATATTTCTTTACATGCACAAGTTTATGATATTGCATATCAGCTGCATATACTGCATATACATTGTCATGTGCTCAAAGACAAATGTGCATGCCACTGCATCTATATATGCACATGTGGTACTCATCAGGGTATAGACATGATGCTCATGAAACGAGATTACATTCCCTTCAAAGGTGTAGTCACTTATGAAAAAGTTTTGT
>VZTL01016332.1:0-21393 GCA_013400535.1 Scopus umbretta
CTTATCAGAAGTCTAGATGCACAAGACACAAAGCAAACAAAAATACTTGTGACCACAAGCTTTGCCCCTCAAAGGGCCACTTTTGTGCACCCAATTGAAAGAGGGCAGAACAGCTGCCTCTAGCGTCTCTCCTTCAATGAACAGTTAAGGAAGAGAAGCTCTAGAGTAGGGCATGTGGAGTGGTCCTGTATCTCATAAATTGTAAGGTTGACCCTACCTGACCATCAAGGCTGTTCTAGCCAGCATCACTTCTGCTTTTTTCCTTAGTCTCACTTCTCAGCTGGCACTGTGTATACTACCATGTAGTAAAGTGCTGCTGCGGTTGGTGGTCTATTGGCGGGCGCCAAGCTGGTTTTGTGCCTGCTGGCAAAAATGGCTGTGCTAAGCACATGTGTTTTCCCTTGTACAGATTTATTGACTACACAGGAACTGCAGAAGAATCTGGAAGAACTATTGCAAGGCAAGGGGAAATACTTTTTTTCATGAAACAGCTTCTCCATGTCCTTGTTCATATTTGTTAGCAGCAGTATGTTCTTGTCACAGTGGATTCTGATTCCTTTTGCTCAGTATTAGAGTCCTGTACTCTTCTTGTTGGTTAAGGTTGGTGTGATGCTTAACACTATAAGATTTTGCCATCTAGATCTCTGTTACACCAGCAACCTGATCCCAGACGTGAACTCAGACCACGCCAAGAAGGGTAACTTAAATGCTGGAAATTCAGGGAAAGAAGAAACATTTAGAGAATGCTAGCACAGAGGAATGAGAAGTGTAAAGAGTTTGTACTTTTGTTGTTTCTCTTTTCGTTTCTTTTGTTAGTGGCTCTGTTGAGATGGTCAAGGCATTTGAGAAGGTGGAACTCAAGATTGTCTATTTTAGGATGGAAGGTCTGTGGGGAAGAAATGGGGTTGTCTTTTGAGTTTCAAAGCTGGTTATACTATTACAGCCTCTAAGCTTGAATGATAATATCCTTGTCTGAGTTACCTCGCCACATTGGATTCTTACATTGGGAAAGATTTGAGAAATGCTTACTGTTATCCCCTCTTAGTCTTGGCTGCCTTTGAAGCATTATGGTATTTCATTCAGGTGGGACATTGACTGGATTGTCCTGTCATGTTTTCTTACATTGCATATGAACCTCTTTCTTTTTTAGTTTTGATTTCTTTTTTTTTCTTTTTCTTTTTCCTCAGAGTTCCTAAATAAGGGGTTTTATTGACTATAGATTCACAAAAGCTTTATATCCGTATTACTATTTACCATCCTTCCAGGCTTTTCAGAACAATATTTTAGACCTTATGCCACCAAAAGTACCTATTAAGTTACATTATTTACAGTTGAGAAACAGCATAAATACTTATGAACTCTCTGTATTTGAAAACTTCAGAATTATCCAGCATCTCTTTTGGCTGCCTTTTAGGCTTCTTCTCATCCTTTGAAATGACAGCTCTATACGAGGTCCTATCATTCTTTAATTGCCAAAAGAGGTAGGTTGCTGCTTGGGTGAGGCAACATACACCCTGTTCTCCCTCCCTCTCTCACCGAAGAGATCTAGTTTTCTGACCCTACTGCAAAACCCCAGCTTTTGTTGTAGAGAAGATGTACAGGGAACTGCTACAGGTTCCTGAACAATGAGGCCACTGGAAATGAAAAATGTATTTTCCCTTTAGTATTGCCTGAGTGCAATGAAATGAAGATGGAACCAAGTGCTGAATCAAGGGCTCTATCCTTCCCTCAGGATCAAGCACCTTCAGTGTGTTCAGACTGTTCTGGGAACCATGACTGAAACCTTAACCTTGGTTTCTGTCTGCAGTGCTCTTTAACACCAACCACAAGAACATGGAACTATGTACCTTCCTGACATAACTGTAATTTTAACTTTTAGTCTCTCACCTTGTCACCTCTGATCCCATAATATTTAATAATGGTTTCCACAGCATCACAGTTGGCTCAATTTCTGAAATAAAGATAACCTAGCCAAGGAATCTAGCTGGAAGGAATGGCAGTGACTATGACAGTAAAGAGAAGAAAGGAAATGAGGATCATGTTAATTCCTTCTCCTTCAATCTCCTTGGAATAAAAGCTGTACAGAGGAACTCACATGAAGTTGAAAACTATGAGCAGGAGATGTGGCAGGAGAGTCCAAGCAGCAGAAGCAGCAACTTGATAACCTCTGAATACTCTGATAATTTCTGTAACTGTGGCTAGAACTCATAATGCCTTGTGCCACCTGAGGAAGGAGGATATCTAGAGCAAGATGCCTATTCCTTTACTGTACCTTTTGCTCTTGCCTTTTTTCCTCTGTCCTCTCCCACCACATGGGTCTCACCTGTTTTTTCTTCCCATTTAGCTAATCTCTTCCCAGTATATCAGTGTCTTCATCTTGTCCTGAAACAGAATCAGTGTGATATTTGGTGCTGTGACATATTGTGCTGTGCTCTCTTGCTTTCTCAACACCCCAGGCTAGTAGTTGCTAGCACTTTAGCACCAGAATGCGAAAGGAGTTGGTAAGTGTACTCTGAGCACAAGCTTTCCATGTGGCTGGTATCTTTGCTACTCTTCTCGGGACAGAGACAAAGGAACAGTGGGGCCACTGGGGACACATTTCTAGTAGTATTGGATAAAGTGATCAGTAACAGAAGGTTTGGGCAAACTCTGCTCTTTGGTTACTCTGTGACATCTCCCCACATCTGTTCCTTCTCTACCTTCACAGAGAATAAAATTCAATGATTATAGTCTCTCTTCCCAGAGGAGAGAAAGTTGAGGAGAAAAGAAAGAAAAAGGAGTTTTATGTTGAGAGAGATTAAGGTACAGCATGGAAGCATCTGAGAATTAATTTCTTTATTTCATCAGAGGAAGCAAAACAATTTTTAAGTAAGGCATCAGTCTGGCACACAGTGGATACACACCTTCATCAAGAGCCACAGGGAGATGAGGTCCAAACCTAAATAACTGCAGTAGTGGTTCCCACTGCAGCTAGCTTGGAAGTAGAAAGTTTCCTTCATGCTTAGTTCTCCCTTGCAGGCCATTTAAATGTAATGGATACAACATAAACCTCAGATGAAAACTAGGCTTCACCACATTGAATAAGTATTCCCATATACCACCAGTCTCACTCAAGCTTGCCAAGTCCTAGCTGTGGCAGTGTTTGTGAGGCCCCTCTTTGGCTCTGCAACCTGCAAGTGTATTTATGGGGTAAAAAGAACAAGAAATGCCTCCATTGTAGGCTTTTATGTGAATATAGACTGCCTATAGTTTAGAGTGCATGTGAGTATAGACTGCCTATCTATTGTGTACATTACTCTATGTAAGTAAGCACAAGAAGGCATCAGCTGTGTTTCTCGCTGTTTGTTGATAAGCCTGGAGAACAAAGTTCTCTATTTCTCCCCCAGCTCTCTTGTAATACCTCTGCGGAACAGATAAGCAGAGTTGCCCTTTCTGTCCCTTGGCTCCCACTGTAGTGCACCACCTTCCCAGAAAAGTATCTCCATGTCTGAAGCTTATTTAGTCCTTAGTTTCTCACTGAAGGTTTCTGGCTGAGAAAGACATGCGTTTTAGGTCCTCACTTCAAACCCCAAACACATGCCATGTGTATTGATAACAGTATTTAATCACATTTAAATTCAGGCATGTTACTAAGACTTGAGTATTTTGGTTCCAAATTATCAGTCTTTTGAGTCATTGTATCCTCTTGCTGGATTCTTGTGAATACAGGGATTTAATTTCTGTGTCACTTGCCCTCCATGTAAATCATAATTTCAGACTACACCTCTGAGAGGCCTGTGGCTTTGAATTGGTGATCAATGCAAATTTCTCTGCAACCATAATTTAAAAGTGCCTCTATGCTGTTTTGCCCAGAAGAGGAAGTTCTTTTATTCCCTGTGGCCATCCCCTCTGTGCTTTACTGTAATGAATGATTGGACTTAATCAGTCAGGAAGGTTGTGTAGTTCCAAATGCAATCAAGATCTGGAGAGGACCTTTGTTTTTATTTGCATGTGATGAGCTCTGACTCCAGCAAACTAGGACGCTTTGCTGGCCTTGGCTCCCCAGCCCAATTATTGCTTCCTTTCTTGCGCTTAATAAGAATGCACCAGTGGAGGCTGTAAGAAAATACTGATGATGAAACTAAGCTAGATTTTTCATGACCAGAGGCTCATGTCCAGGAAGAAGGCTTAGCTTCACCATCTGAGTAGAAGACACTGTCTCTGAGGGCAGAAAAAAGCAAAGCTTTGAGGCAGCAGATTGCTTTCCTCACTGATGGGGGCCAGGCCACAAAAACTGTCCTTTCTCTTGGGTTAGTTTATAGTTGTCAGATTAACATTTTTCATGCACTCAGATGCACTTGTCTTCTATTATAATAGTGGCAAAAGTACTGGGTGGTTTAAGATTTCTGAAGCTATTAGGGGACTGAGACTTGGGAGGCAAAAGCTCTTCATGGTATCATAGTCTGTCTAGTGATGCACAGATGTTCTGTTATGTCCAGCACAGTTCTTCAGTCCAAGATTGTACATACCCAGGATACCTTTCTTCTTTTTAATTATCCATATCCAGGATACCGTTTTTTCTTTTTCTTCCTGCTCTTCAAAGAGAGATTTTTCATAATGCCAGGTCTGCTTTACACGTGTCCCATGTGCAATACATGTGTACAAGTCCCTGATTTTAATGCACATATCACTACAAGCAGCTTTCTACAGTTACTCAAGTCCCAGTCCATAATAGGTATTACATTTTAAGCTTTGTGGCAGAGAGCTCCTCCCTTCAGACACTCACCTACATATGGAGTCCTGTGATAGGGACAGGCTTGTGGCACTGAGTGCAGGACCAACACTGTCTCTAGGCTCCCTTCCAGGTGCAGCTGGTTGGCAGCTCCTGGCTCTCTGACCAGCTGTGTGAGACGCAGCAGTCACTGTGCTGCAAATGTGTGAGAACCATATGCTATGAGAGGAGCATGAGATGGGAGCCAGGTCTCACACTCCATGCCTGAGAATCAATAGGGTTGTGTAAAGAAATGTAAATCCGGACCTGGGCTTACGTGCCAGGTTTTGGGTGTGAAGAAGCTGGGGGTGTTATCAAAGTACCTGTGTAGTTATAAGGCTTTTGGGCATGGATATGCTGTTTTACAGATCTTGTTGCTTTACTATAAAGCTTATAGATAGATAGTTATCTGATGTAAAGCAATTCAGTTCCACTGAAGACAGTAGTGGAGTTGTATCATTCTACGTTGCCTGAAACTTGGCCTGTGTGGTATTTTCTGTGTCTATGGTGATTGCTGGCTTCTGAATATCCCAAGCAGAGCATACCGACCGCCTTTCTGAAAGGTGGGGAAGGTTGTGGTCATGGTTGGAATACCTGAAGGCAGTGTTTGCATGTGTTCTGAGTATGATTTACTTAGAATAGACATGAAACACGTGATGTTCCTTGACTGAGGAGATGCGTGCAGTCTATCTAGGGCATAATAGGAGAGGTACTGGAATTTTAAAACACAGCAGATATGTAGCTTGGAATGTAAAAAGGGGAAAGAATAGATCCTGTGACTAGAGAATGGATGTGCTAAGATGTCAGTTTTGTGTCTTAACCTCTACTGAATGCTTAGAAGCTGTCATGATATCCTGTCCCCTAAGCCACAGATAGAGTGGATGTGCTTACTGTTCAGAAATCTTGTGTCCACGTGTTTCTAATACCTTATCAGCTGATTTGATAGCACTATCTTGTTTTGGCATAACTACAAGTGTTAGGCAGCATTACATAAAAAGAAAAAAATAACATAAAGCTCTACTGTGGCCTTTTTCCTTAGTAAGACATCATTAATATTTGAATGGTTTTTGTGTTGTATTATGGCTATGATGAAGAGTTAGGAACTTTCTGGATTGAGCCTGAAGGCTGCTGAAGTGCTAAAACACTGAGATGATATTGATAATAGGAGTCATAGTTGCTAGCTGGAAGGATCAAATTAATTTGTCTTTATTTCAACTTTCTGGGGCTTTTCCAGTTCCACTTGGATGGACAGAGTAGACAATTTCCTACCTTCCTTCTAGAACTGAACCAGCATTCTTGTATAGTTCCTGCCACTTTGATGCCTGCTGACTTAGAGTAACAGGCTCTGCCCTCTTCAGTAGAAAAAAAGCCAGCAGCAGCAGTACAGGGATGTCCTATTCTGTTCCACTGCTTTGAAATGGCTTCTCCGAGTATGATTCCTGCCCTTCTGCAGTTTCTATCCTTTCTTCTCTTTATTAGTGCCTTACGTTGTTCAGGGCTGTATTAGGTGACTTACAAATCTATGAAGACCTTATTCCTCACCTTCTAGAGAGGATATTTGAATCTAGATTTGGTCTGCTGAGAAGACGTGGGAGACAGTTATGAATCGGGTCAGAAAAGTCATTTGGATTGAGAATATGCCACCTGGAGATGCATCTGGGAGAAATGGCAGAGGACAGTACTACATCATACAAAGAGCATGATGGCCAGATTGTAACTGGACAGGAGATTGTGATAAGGAGGGACAAAGTTTTCCAAAGCATTGAAGAAAAATACACCACAAATGAAATAGCTGTGGTGCTGAAGGGAGAGCAAAGACCAGGTGCAAAGATGGAGGTGATATGGGGCAAATGCTAGGCCAAGATCATCTTTTGCCTATGCTTTTGGAGGGAGAGCTTGCACATTGATGAAGGGAGACTGAATGACAGATGTCTGTTTCTTCTGCAGCTCATAGAAGAAGAGTGAGGTCTGAGATGTTGTAGGAGGTATGATTTGTCATTTAGCCTGATTTGAGCAAGAAAAGGGGAGCCGCGTCCCTGTGATGATGGAAGACCTTATAAAATTTATAACAAAATAGCAATGTAAAAGTAACCACCTGAAGCTGGGGAAGCAGTGAAATTTTCTGGTGAGGAGGAAAGGTAGTGAAAGAGGATGGGATGCAAGTATTTTGCAGGATAGGAGTTATCACTACTGAGGTAGAGTTTAGCTGGGGTTTAGGAGAAACTGTTAACAAAGTAAGATAATTGAATGGAGAAGTAGATAACAATCATGAAGGATCATCTGTTTAATGTGTTGACTCAAATTAACTGTATTTGCTCATCTAGTAGCAATTTATGTCAGTAATAATCATTGCTCAGATAGTGTATCATATAGCCTAAAGGAGAGTGAGGGAAAACGGTTTATAATTATGTCATGCCTCTGTGTCCTTCTATAGGTGGATTGTGTCTTCAAAAAGTACTCAACGTTGTTTATCATTCAGGGAAACTGTTAAGGTAATCTGGGATGGCTCTTCCAGTGTTGGAGGGAAAGGGCCTTTTCTTGTCATGTGCCTGGTTTGCAAGATTCCAAAATGGAGAGCACAAGGTGCCACAAGTGAGGCTGGGTGGATGGAGTAGCACCTTTTTAGTGTACAAGGCTTTCCGGTCAGTAGTTACCTGGCACCTTCCTCCACACTAGCAAAAGGGGAGGTTTTGGCGTCACTAAATACAGGAGATAAGTGGCCCTTCTGTTTACCCCTTCAGCGCTGGGTGGAAGCAGCACATGGAAGGCAAGTGTCAGAAGGTGCTTTTTCTGTCACTCATTGCACTGGACTGCCTCCACAGCTGCTCTGTCTTTGGCATGTTTTGTCTGGAGGAAGTACAGACAGATGCTTTCCACCTGGCACTGGACCACCACTGACCCAGAGCTTTTAATGGTAGGTACCTCGTTTTCTGTAAATAAAAAAGTCTGTAAGCTGGCTGGGAGGAAAGCATTTCAAGAGCATTACGTCTTTTTCCTAGGTACCTCTGCAAGCTTATAAAACTCATTTCATGCATTTGTGAGTTTGTTTCCCTGGTGTGAAACAGGGAATAGCTTCTTAAACCAGCTTTAGTACAGAATTATAGCCAGATTGAAAAGGTGCTGAAAAGATGCAGCACGTGAAGGTCATGGGTAGTACAGGAGTCCTCCAGTGGCAAAATATATTGTATTTTAAGATCTCCAGAGCAAACCTCTGCTAGTGCTTCCTGACATTGCCCTGCTCTTATCTACTTGTTCTTTTTTTAGGGAGAATCTTACACAAGACTCTACAGCCTTCCTAGACAGACTGTCCTTTTTTTCAAACAGTGTGGACCCAGTACTGTATGCAAAAGGGCCCTAGTCAATGTCTGTATATTCTATGCACTTTTATATTAAAAACACTTAAGGGCATCTTCTAATTTTTCAATCTCCCATCATTTGTTGACCACATAAAGGGAACAGTTGCCCAGACTAATAACACAAACACCTTCTGAAAAGAATTTAGTAGCATGCACAACAATGTTATGCAATGGTTTACTAGGTGGAGGTTTGATGAATAACTTCTCCAAAGGAAATTACAAGGGGAAAGCAGATTGCAGTTTCCCAGTTTGGAAGTTGTCCAGGGAGATCCCCAAGTCATGGAAAATCCATTGGGATTGCTTTAGTGGCTATGTTTCAGCATTACAACTTGTACAGAGAGCAACAGCTGGATGAGTTTGTCAGTTGGTGTAAAGTTGTTGGCTTCTACATTAATGATGTGAGAGAATTTTTGGATTACAAGTGCTTAACCAGATAATAAATGCAATTATGATTTGTTGTTAGGAGATGAGTTCATTCTGCAAGGCAAATGCTTAGCCTTCTCTTATTCCTTTTGCTGTATTTTGTGTAAGTTTCTGATAATTTCTTTCTTAGAAATAGTTAGAGAAAAACATTTCAGCTGGTGTTTTCTTAAGCCCAGTGATGTCAGTGCAGTAGTTGCTGTTCTGATTATCAGAATACTTGAGCAATGAGACAAGGACAGGGTGTGAGTGAATAACCAAATACACTGTCATGCCTTCAATTCAGTATTTGGCTATGGAAATACTCGGTTTATGTGAGTGAAGAGCATTGTGGAATTGCCCTCCATCTCACCCCTGAGGAGACAACAGAAGTCTCATATGTGTGTGTTCTTTTAGCTGGTGTGGACTGATAAGTAGTAGATATAGCTCATCTCCATTTACTGAAGTAGAGGTTAACAGCAAAAAGGGGACTGTTAGACTGCTCAGTCTATTCTACGTCTGAAGTCTGTGCTGTAGACTGTAGAACAAGCCTGTGTTATAGGCTGTCTAGCCGAGGGGTTTAGTCTCTGTTAACAATTTAAGGCAGGTAATTAGATTAATATTTTGCACTGGTGTGAATGCAGAGTAAGTCCGCTCAGTTTAATGGAGTTAGGGACACTCTGATCTCTGGTTTGCACTAATAAACCTGGAATAATTATTCAGAGAGCAAGAGAAGAACTAAAGCCAGCTTCTGGTTTCACTTTTATCTGTGTAAACCTGAACTCATGCCAGAAATGATGTTGATTAATTGGAGTTCCTTTGAGTTTACGCTAGATATAAGTCTAAGCGTGTGTGTTTGAGCTGCACAACAAAAGCTCAATAAGAAGTTAATTTTGCTCATTAAATTCTTAACCGACCTCTCAGTTCCTCCTGCCCTTTTACATAATATTTTATCAGAGACTGAAAGGTCAGCCAAGCTCTGACTTACCCTTGTTTTCCTCCATAGGGGCATATGGCAAATAGGATGCACACAAGAGGATAAAGCTGGGAGGAGAGGAGTAGGTGGCACTGACACCCCTGGAAATTCAGCCTGCCTTTGGCACAGGGCCGCAGCAGCAATTCCCAGCCCACATTTTAAGGGTTGAGCCAGCGGGACTGTGTTGGGGCAGGAAGCGATCAGAGAGGTGTGTGCCTGTGTGCTTTGGCACAGTCCAAGCTGTGAATTGCTCCAGCCTAGGAACCTTCTCTGAACTCATTAGTATTAAAACAGAACAGAAGAGACTTTGTAGGGAGGGAGAGGGTGGGGAAGCCGGAAAGGTAGCAGTTTAGACGGCAGTTTCCTAATAACCTTTCCCACACCTACCTTCCCATACAGGGTCTCATCTAAGGGACCTTGGCATGAAAAACAAACCCTGGCACAGGGAGGGAGAAGGGAGGGGGAAATGAGGGGAGGAGAAGGAAAGGAAATGAGGGGTGGGGAATGGGCGCTGTGCTGAAACAGCAGATTTTATTGTTATTTATTGTTATATATGGTGATACTAGAAGCTCTGTTTGAGACAACTATTTGGTATACTGTGTATAATCAGAATGTGGAGGTAGATGTAGTACTTGCCCTTGAAGACTTGCAACCTGTCACGGTGAAACGATGTATCAAGCAGAGGTTTAACAGCTTTAACAGTTCTGTTTCGTGTTGTCACGTAATTGACTAAATAGTGGAATACAGAGCATACCTATCAACTTTCCAAATGTCACTACGTTGTAAACACTCTGGATATGTTAAAAGACAAGCTCGAAAGACCAAGAAATTGTGTGGAAAAGGATGGGATTCAATGGGGCCACTTAAAACATGCTCCTTCTAGGAGCAAGTATGGTAATTCTGGATGGGAAGCAGCCAGGTAGGTACACTTCTTCAGAGAAGAAACTAGGGATTATAGTGGATCACAAGTGAACATAAGTCATGCAAGTTTTGAGGTTTTTTTATTCAAACAAACAAACAAACAAAAAAAACCCAGTCATTGCCTTCATGGAATACATAACCAGGAATGAGGTCTGGAAGATGCATGAACTCATCTTTGCACTCAGCGTTGGTAAGGTTTCAGCTGGAACATTGTCCCCACTTTTGAACAGTGCACTTCAAGAAAGATGTACTTTGACTGAGGAGCGGCCGGAAGTCACATAGAAGATGAATGAGCGGTCCAGAGGGCATGACCTTTAAGAAAGACTGAAAGAGCTAGGCTTGTTTAGCCTCAAGAAAGGCGACTGAGGAGGGACATTACAACTGCCTCTAATAGGCTTGAAAACTGTTATCAAAAGGAAGGGAAAAATCTGCTCACCATGTCTGTGGTTGATAGGGCCGGAAGTAATAGGCTTAAATTGCAGCAGCAGGGATTTAGATTAGACATGAGCCTGACTATTCAGTTTTCATCCCTACCCCTTCTCATTGGGCTCATTCAATTCACTGACATGGACATGCAGCCTATCTTAACATAAAAAGCAGTGATGATAGTTAACTGTTTACATTATTGTCCTCAAATGCCTACCCATATCCATGGAGCGTCCCTCTTGCTCTACCCATACTGTAGCCCTGCATGTAGGAGAACGCATATCGAAGTCATGATATCTCTCTCTAAACAGCTACGTGTATTGTTGCAAAAACAGGTACTAGTTTTCCTCATTCTTTCTATTTGGCCCAGCAGATTGTTGTCTTGTTCATGTGCTTTGCCTGTGAAGGGCAGAAAAATGGACAGCAGATGCTTCTAGTGGCCTGTGAAAAGGGACTGCCATTATGAGGCCTTTCTGGTAAATGTGTACTTGTATGCTGTTAAGTCACAGAGAGCTTTGAGGAGTAGGAGAGAGACAGGATTTATTTAGTTCTTCTCCAGGAAGCAAAGAAGCAATTAACCAATGATTAAGGAGGAAAAAAGGAAGCAGTACAGTGGGGGAGGGGTGTTTCAAGGTGGGGGGGAAGTTTATTGACTTTCTGTGAGATAAATTTCTCTGTCAAAAAGCAGTGCCCTTGATGGATGAAATTCTTACTCTGCTGCTGAGCCTTAAGAATGAGTAACTTCTGTGTTGGCAGGGTAGAAAAGAAACACATCTTCCACTACTTAATCTTCAGGTGCTTTCTGTCTTGTACTGTTATGACTGAGCATCAAGAGATTTGGGCCCCTAGTACTGAAGGGGTTTTAAAGCAGCAACTTTTTGAAAAAGCAAGAAGGAAAATGAGTACAATGGGAATCACAGCCTTTTGTTTGTCTGCTTTATAGTCAGATCTGTGGCAGTAGCTGAAATGTAAACATTGCTTCCTATGCCAGCAGGCTGTGCAAGCAACTCATACGTGCACAGTGATTTCATTGTGCACAAATGTAATGATAAAACATTATAGGTATGGGCAGATGTTATGTGATATGTCTTATATATATAGTTCTTGTGTATGTAAGGTGCGAGTGGCACACATACCTGCCCATAGACATACTTCGTGTATGCAAATGCATGGAAACCAAATGACATTTTGCAGTGATCCACCTAATTCCTGTCGATTGGGAAACTGATGAAAATGTTACTCCCCAGCCTCATATGGTGTGGTGTTTCTCTGTGCTTTACAAAGGGTGCTTTTAGTTCCAAGGCCTAGGATGAGATGGAAGAGCTTGAGGGAAGGGAAGGTTTGTTTTGGGGGTTGTTTTGCTTTTTCTTCATGGGTTGTCAGTGTATTTGGGACA
This sequence comes from Scopus umbretta, assembly GCA_013400535.1. Lineage (NCBI taxonomy): Eukaryota > Metazoa > Chordata > Aves > Pelecaniformes > Scopidae > Scopus > Scopus umbretta. The sequence continues at coordinate 12,225 of VZTL01016332.1, forward strand.
TTATCAGGTGCCCAAGTGGGAACTTTTAACCAATATGCTGCATCTGGAGATGTGCTAGCTGTGTGGGTGGTAGTGCTGTTGCCTGTTGAAAGAGCGTCTGCCGTCAAGTTCTGCTGTGGGTACAGCCATGCAGTTGTGCCAGACACAGCTCTGAGAAGGTACGGATGGGAACTGGTTGTTGTCTAGGGAAGGAGGCTCTGTTTCACTCCTCTTGATGCCTGCCTCAGTCACACTCCAGTGTTTGCAGTTGCATATTAGGTAAAGCCTGTGAAATGTTTCTCTCTTTTAGGGAGCTTTGCTGAGCAGTACTTTTTTTGCACTACTCATTGCTCCAGTTTTTACATGAGTGTAGGCAGTTTGTGCAATTGAATGAACCTCAGTCACTGACAGTTTCGACAGGCAGTCCTGATTTCAGAATGCCTTATCGACCTGTTCAGTATTGGAAATGCGCACTCTTCCAGCAGGCTGCCTCTTACATGTCAGCCTGGTGAGCTGAATTGAACAAAGCAATGGAAGTAAAACTGTAGGGGAACAATCCTATACTGTCCCCTGGAGGTGGACATAGTGATTAAATAGGGAAGGTTTATCCCTTCTACATGAAGGATTCATAAGCTCTTCGCAAAGAGACTGAGATCTGAAGAAGACCGATGTTTTTTATTCACTCTTTGCAGTTATCTCTGAAGCAGCTTTTTGGACAGCTGCCTCTGAACCGGTGATGAGAGTGTCTCTGCTCCTCCCTCACCTCCCTCCCTGGTGGGGAGAGACACAGCTTGAATGTGAGCCACCAGACTAACCTGTTTGTTATTTGCCAACAGAACCTGGCATAGGCAGCACGGACTAAAAAATAAGGGTTCCTGGGACTGTTGTTAATGTAAAGGTGTAACTTTCAGGCAATATAAGTCACGTGTTAGCAATGTGGTTCTACTCAGTTAAAGCTATAATAGTTATGCTGGATTGGATTCTCTATTGCAGTGGCTTGTAGCATGCTGCTGACAACATCCATCTTGATCTCTTTCCACTGCTTCTCCTTCCTCTACAGTCCCAGACATGTCAGTGCCATTTATCTCATGTCAGCTTGAGTTGTAAGACAGCATCGATTAACCCACCATCAACTATTCCCTCAAATTGATTGCACATGAACATGAACGTTCTCTGGGGCCTGCCAGTGGATGCTGGATGGGATCCCATGGTGTGTCATAATCACTGTTTACTTTCTACAAGACTTAAAGATATTCATCCAGGGCATAAGGCCCTCAGCTGTGCTATGCCACTTTGGAGCATCAGTGGAAATGGAATGTGGCCCTTTTGGAAAATGGTGACAGACATCTATATAAATGACCTTGGGGAAACTGAGGCAACAGGTGTCATACTGTACAGGGAATTAATCATACTGGCAACAGTGTATTATACTTAATTTTGTAACTTGGGTGGGTTTGATGCTGTTAAAAGACTGAGAGAGAATGATTGATGAGGTGGATAAGGGAGAGTGCATTTGTGCATGACAAGAAAAAAGGATGAAGGGGAATGAGAAAAAGATTAGAGGGGGAAGAAAGAAAAGGTAGGTGTGTACAAGAGAAAGGAAAAAAAGAAAGAATGGGAATGTGAACAGGAAGCAAGACAAGAGCAATGCATTTAACTAAAATTCATACAGTGCAAGGTCATGAACATACCCTTGGAACCTAAATTTTTGAGGTGAGTATGCAAGCAAGTTATTCAAATAAAAAGTTGTCCTGGCTTCAGCTTAATNTCAAATCATGGAGGTTTTCTAAAGTGTGTAAAGGCATCCTCATATAATTCCTATTTTCTCAGTTTTGTTCACTATTGGATGACTCACAAAGAACCATTAAGGATAATGCTGGTGTGACTCAGCAAAAAAAAGATTTGCAGATACCAATGCTAACCCCATCTTGAAAGGGGCATTAACTCACCTGCATCACAGAATCAGCCAGTTTTTTGAGGCAGGGAGCTGGGAAATGTTCAACCATCTACAGAGTTCACTCCGTGGCTTTGTACTTGCAGTGCTTTTGCACAGCCCTGTGAAGCTTTTGGTGCTGGTCATAGGTCAGAAAACTGCTGGTCTTGCCTGTTCCAGAAGTTCTTAAGTTTCCATTTTGAGTTTAACAAGGGAGAGTAAAGTTTAACCTTTCTGGGGAGTTTGGCAGTTTGTGCCTTCTGAAGATTTGGTTCCCATGGTGCCTGTTGATGCTGACACCTGGCTGTCCTTTTGCCTCAGTCCCCATCCGCTGCTAAAGAACCAAACAGTGCAATAGAGCTGTAATTGGGCAGTCAAAATAGGCATCTCTGAACAGCAGAAGTGATGAAGCCTATTTGCCAGTGTATTATGTCTTAGTGTTAGATTCTTCGGTGTAAAATAAAGATTGATTTCATGCCAAAGCTATTCCTTCTGGGGATGGTAAAAGGATTTCATTCTTTAATAATGCTTTAATAATTGCCTGAATGTGTTTGTAGGCAGAAATAAACATTTAAAAAACAAGAATATGCATTTAGATGTCATGAACTTCTCTCAGTCATAAAAAAAGCTATTAAACGTGAAACACAGGCCTGGGATGTATGCCCATAGAAAGGATGCCCTTTCAAGATCACTGTGAGTAAGAGAGACTGCGACCTACAGACAAAAACTAAAAGAGTAACTCAACTACCTGTAGCTGAAATTATAAGAAATTGGTGAAACAATACAGGTATCCAACTGAACATAAGAAAATAAGTAAAATCTCCTCTCCCGCCTTGCAAAATATGTGTTGTGCCCATATTAATCAAGTTATTGCCTGCAGTAAACAAAACGAGTCAGAATTCTGTGCTTCATCATGCTGGAAATGCTATGCACGATTCATCAAATATTTATGAAGACAAAACAAAACCAAAAAACACAAACAGCAGCAGCAACAACAACAACAACAAAAACCCAAACCAACCCCACCAGCCTATGAAGGTTTGTTCCTTGGTTGTTTTGGGTTGTTGGTGTTTGTCTTTTACAAAATGAAGCAGCTGTCTGATCTTAAGTCAGTGGGAAGCTCCCTGGTGACCAGAAAGGCCAGGAGCCAGTGGAACTGGCACAAGTAGAATGAGAAACTGGAACTGAGGAAATCTCCTGTGAGTGTCCAAATATCCCTGGAGAACCAAGTTTGGGGCTCTTGGTCTCCAGCATTCTGACTTGAAGCCTAGAGGTGCTGGAGCCACGAAGCCTTGATACTCTTGCGTACTTACAGCCTTGAGGTTTCCGTCCTACCCCTGCTGTGGCTTCAGCATTGATATGTTGAAAATGGGAAGCCTCATTGTGTCTTTGATTATCTTACTAAGTTTGCCTTTCAAACTATTTCGAGTTTTCCCCATTTTAAATTCCAGAATTCCTATGGACTGTATATGTCTTCTTGCAAGGCTAGGTGAAGTAGACTGGTGAAGGAGCAGCTATCCTGTGACTCTGTTCCACCTTTTCACAGATGACTGAATGGTGGACATGCAATACAGATTTCAGTACAGAGATGTTGGTAGGCATTACAGGTTCTCCTTTAGGGAGGTAGGCATGTTGATAGGCATTAAATGTTCTCCTTTAGTGGTTCTCTCTCCAAGTGAACCACTCTTCTACATTCCCAAAATATTACTTTTTCTGTATATTAATTTCATTTCATGTCACTAAGAAAAGTGCTGCCCAGTCTAGGTGAGAAATGCTTTTCTGTTTGGCTCTTCCAGGGCTTTGAATGATATCATTATCAAGCTGATGGCTACCCAGCATCAAATCCAGCTTTCACACTTTGATGAATGTTCCCCACAACAAGTGATATAATGTGGTTTTAAATCCCACAAAATACAGGTTTTATGTTTCCTACCCATTCTTCCTTCTTGTTCCTTTTCTTTCTCTGTGTCTCTTATTTCCTTGGGTTGTAGCCATTTTGAATGGAGGCCATCTTCCCTTTTGGCCTGAGACTGGACTGGAAATATTTGAACCTCAAATCCAGCTCCAGTGCACTTTAAATGTTTTATCATTGACATTCAATCTGTGTAAGTAAAAAAAAATGCCCACATGAAAGTGAAATTAACTAAAAGTATCCCTCTCAGTAAATAAAATAAAATAGGAAATAGATAAAGGAGAGAAATGTAAGGAATATTATCTGGAGGTGCTTTACATCTCCCTCAGGCCAGCCTGGCAAATGTCTTTTTAATTTGTGTTTCATAAGAACGCTTGCAACTTCAAGTATTTTTAAGAGCCAGGAAACTGAGCTCCATTGTGCAGGGTCATGCTGGCATGAATTGCTGGAACTGAGCCGCTCATCCAAGGCATAGAAGAGGAGTTATTACATTTCTGTTGGGAAACTGGCACAGGTGATGAATGAGGGCGTTTTCCCCACTTTGTTCTGACCGACCCTTTTTTCTTGCCCTTTACATTTGCTCCCTGGGCATTCGGTCACCTCGGCTTCCCTAGCCTGGCTCCAACCCCAGTCTTGATGACTGCATTCAGAGTTTGTAGTTCTTCCCTTTTCCTGCCAACCTTTGCAATTCCTTTTTCCTTCAGTAGCTGCTTGCTGTCACTGAAGTTTTACATACTGACAGATCTGCCTCTGTCGTTGGGTCAGAATGACCTATTCATGGACTAAATTACTTTTCTGAAATGTAGTCTTTCTGTTATTCCTCCTGATTCCCTCCAAGACAGCAAGTTTCCTTATGTGCCATTTGTTAGGATTCTGAGTCGGAATAGGAAAATGGTCTGCCTGACCCAGGATCTTCTTTCTTAGCTAGATCCAGGGGTTTCCTGTGCAGTCATGGTGGTCTTCTGGTTGTCGTCTATAGAACGGGGGTAGGGATGGAAGGCTTCCAGAAGAAGGGTTCATGTCTTTTGTATTTTACAGTAATTTCTTCATTCTTTATAGGGTGGGATTTGATTAATGGTATAGGTAGAGAGGGGCATGTAGGCCTCTTCAGTTCGTCCTTCTCCTTTCTCTCAGTGAAGGATCACACTTGCTGAACACTAACTTCAGGAAAGGGTGGTGAAGAGCTTGACTGCTGCTTTGCATTCTGGAGAAGACGTCTCTTTCCCTGCTGAATATTTATGCTTGCTCCCTGCCTGTCTGACATAGGGTTAGAACCCAGCATTTTGCCTCCTAATGAAGTCAAACTCTAGCTGTTCCAAAAGGAAGGGTAATCCATGCTCCATGTGCTATTTTCCAGTCCGGTGTGTTTGGGTCTGCCTCTGGTGATCATGTTATGCCAGGAACCCTGTGCAATTTCCTTGTTACAATGTTACCTGAGCTAATATGATGACTTCTCATATTCTTCTAGCTTAATCTACCCTCCTGAGTCACAACAAAGTAGGGCGTGGATGCACTTTGTTCCCACTGGATCTACCATCCTTTCAAACTACTTCTCTAGGCTTCTGTCCTGAAAAAAATATCATGCTATCAGGATGCATAATTACATGACTTGGAGGTTGCATATCCTTATTGCCCCATTGAAGGCGGAGTGCTCTTTACGTCCCTCACACTGCCAGTGTCCAGGACAGTGTCTAGAAGCAGCTTAGTGTCAGCATCCTGCCGTCTGGGTGGTTTTAGTCAATAGGAGTGTTCTTTTGACACAATGGTTGTCTTGAACTATATTGGTTGAGATCATCATTCAGTTTTGTGCACAGCTTCCAGGAAGAGCTTTGGCTGTTTGTCTGATCTGCTACTAGACTCCAGAAAGGAGCAGTATAGATTAGAAAACCAAGTTAGTTGCTCTGTATTCAAAAAAAAAAAAAACAACAAAAAACAAACAACCAAACCAAACCAAACCAAAAAGGCTCAGATCATTAAGCAGTTCAATAAAACAATCATTTTTTTTTCTAAGAATTTAGCTGAGCCCAGCCAGCTCATTTCAGATGTGTATTCTGGCCTCTTTGGTGGTTCTTCCAAACCTGGCATTTCTGATTCCCTGTCTGCCCCTCCTTTCCCTCCCACATGCTTGACCTCCAACAGCATTCCTTTGCTTGTCTTAAGACCTTACATGTCGTTTCACTCTCTCTCTCCCCCCAAGAATGTGATCCTGGCCTGAGCTTTCTAATTGTGTGTAGCAAGGATAAAACTCCTTGCCTCGCTTGGCTGCCCCCTTGTTTGGAAACTCACCCTAAACATTTCCACATGGTTTGCACTCTTTTTGCACAGCTAAAATTTTGGGTTGGGTTTTTTTTTTTTTTTTTCCTCCTTTAAACTTTTTCTTGTTTAAAAAAACCCCTCCAGCTTCTTCTACCTTGGGCTGCTGGCACTGACCTTGCCTTGTTACTGTTTGCATTTCTTTTGTACCTTTTTGCAGCTGAAATCTCTTTGGGCTTTTAAATCTGTCAGCAGCAGCTACCAGGCTCAGTGTGCAATTTAGCTCACTGTTTTCACAAGTTTCCCAGCCCTGAATGCTTTCCAAATGAGCCATTGTTGGGCTGAGTTAAAGGGGTATTGTCTCTGCTTGGGCTAGGTTAGTGTGGGTGCCAGAATCTGCATGTGCAGCGTTCTTAGTGCTGCAATGTCATCTTGATATTGGACCCCTGGACACTTCCTTCTCCAAACACTTTCAAATATATAGGAAACAGAAAATCCTGCCAAAACTGATTCATTGAAACATTATTGGAAGCTTGTCTTCGTATTGCTGAAACTCTCATTTAGACATCTTCATCTGTTCCTGCTCATACAGGCTGCTTGCTATGAAGATCATTCTTATTTGTTTAATTCCCATTAGCACCTGAAACGGGCAGCTGTGTTTGGAGCCCTGTTCTGGTCAGTGCTGAATAAACACAGAGCAGGTAGCAGTCTCTGTTTTAATGATATGAGAGACAAATTTTATAGGAAAAGAGTCTATTGGTATCCACCTTTTACAGAAGAGAAACTGAAGCTGGAGAATTCAGTGGTGTATCCAGAGGGAGCTTGTGATAGAGTTGGGAGTCAGTTCCAGATCACAGCATTATGCTTCATTTTACAACTATAAGGTTGGCTTGGCTCTAAAAGGGTGTGTTCCACGGAACTCACTTTTCTTAACAGAGACTGAATTTGCTGGTCTGTTCAACCTGATGCGACAGTGTGTGGAGATATGTCCTTTATGTCTGAAATGCTGGTTGTCTTTTGCTGGGGACTGTGTGGCTCAGAGGACAAACATCTGGACAAACATTTCAACCTGTAGGTTGCTGTTAGCATTACTGCCACTAGACAACTGTCTTGGGACCTTTGTTTAAAAGATACAGTGATTTCACTGTTCTCCTATGGCAGACCAAGCTGGTACTGCAGGCCAGGAAAAAGATGTATTGAATTTTTAACCTTTCTCTAAGAGTCGTAAGGAGTGTCTGTGTCACATAAGCCAGTGCTTTGAGATTTTTACTTCACGCCTTTCATGTGATTTTTCCCATCCTTGACTAATCATTAGCAATGGAAGTTTGACATGGGAGTTGTTCAGGCTGCCTCTCTTCATACCTTCTGCTCTGACAGGGAGAACTCACAGTAGCAAGGTAAAAATTATGAAACCAATAATCTTTGGAGACTTTGGGAGCCACTAAGTCCTCTGCCTTTTGACTGAAGGCTAGTCAACATACCTGGTCCAGATTCTTCTCAACCTATTAGAAGTTACTAATGCAGATGTTAACTGGTTTTATTTTCTGTTTTGTTTTTTTTCCTCCACAATCTCCAGGATGAATTGGATCTCACAGACAAGAACAGAGAGGCTATGTTTGCACTCCCTCCAGAGAAGAAATGGCAGATTTACTGCAGCAAAAAGAAGGTACTACTGTTGTCCTGATTGAAATAGCTCACCAGTTAATTCTGTGTGCATGTACATAATTACTGACATACTAGATTTGAACTACGTGTTCCTCTACTGTTTGCTCAAAATGTAATGATTTTTATCAGCATGAATATGGCATAGTTTTCTTATGAGTAGTGTATGCATGTGTGATTTCTGAAAAGAATGTTAACAAGTTAAAATTGTAAGTTGTCCCATTTTGAATCTGTTATGTTTGATTTTGGGTTTGTTTTTTTTTTCCTTTGAGCTGGAAGAAAATCTGTCATGGAAATGTTTGAAGGAATTTTTAAAAACTTTTGTAGGTTGCTTAGAATAGAAAATGCATTACTGAAATCTTTCAGGATGTCTTCAAATAACTGTAAAGTACATAATAGTAATGATGTCTTAAAACTTGGTAGTTCAAGGTCTTCTAGAGCTTGTAGGAAATGTTCTGTATTGCACTGGGAAGTGAAGAAGACCTGCTCCTATCAATTTCTATGTCACGCTTCTCCATCCAAGGTCTTCAAATTTCTGACAAACCGGTGAGAGGTACAGTAAATCAGAGGCTGATGTATGACACTGGGTATTTTGTCACTGGCAGAATGATGGCCAAGTGAATTGACAAGTTGTGTCACTTTTGTGAAACTTGTGAGAGGAATTCCTGCAGGAGTGGTGTGGTGGAAAAGTTTTGCTGCTCTAGGAAGGAAACAGTCAGAAGCAAAGATAGCCCAAATAGCATGTATTCATTAACAATAAATGTTAGGAAAGAAAGGTGTGGTGGGTTTATTCGTTAGTTCTATTTCCCAAATGTGCAAGACATACTCTGAGAGCATCAGTCTTTATATGTAAGTCTTCATAACAGAAGCTGAAAGAGGAGGTTTAGATTTAAATACTGAAGATGGCAGACTGAAACCCTGATGATGGTCTTTCTGAGGTGGTGTTTGCTGCCTTTCTTTCCTTGTGGAGGGGAATTACCTTTCTTACCATTAATTAAAGGAAACCTCAGTCAAACCAATCAGATGGGTGCTTTGCATGTGTGCTGCTTTTGGTTGAAATGCATCATACAGGGCAGTTAATAGCCACAAATTAGTTACAGTGCCTCTGAGCTAGTAATAGTTCAGGAAGTGCGTAAGAGCAGTCTAAGCTCAGTTGTCTTTGGTGCTCTCTCCATTCTTCTTCATGCTGGTACACAGAGCTTGCAAGTGGATGGAAGGTGCAGGCTGCTATGATTAATGTCTACTTTACAATTTTGCTGGCCGATTCAGCTGGCTTTTTCAGCTCTGGTGGGAGAGGATCTATTTGTAGCTGTCTTGGAGAACCACACATTCCACCTCTTGGACCAGTGAGCCTTGGCAGGAAGATTCAGGCTTTAATGTATTTAAGATGTTGGTTGGATTCAGTACATTACACTTCTTTTTTTTTTTTT